>OZ012741.1:636777835-636842835 GCA_963859935.3 Lathyrus sativus
CTGTTGATAAGGATAAGCATATGGGAAACTTTGATAAGAGATCTGGAGGAGGAGGTTCTGGTTCCGTTAAGTGTTACAAGTGTGGTATTATGGGTCATAAATCTTTTGAGTGTGGGAAGACCGTAGTGAAATTTTCTAACTATGGAGGCCTTGGGCATGCTACTAAAGATTGTAGGAAGAATATAATGAAGTGCTATAATTATGGATAAGTGGGTCACATTAGTACTAAGTGTACTAAACCGAAACAAGCTCAAGCGGGCGGAAAGGTGTTTGCATTAGCAGGGTTAGACACTACTAGTGCAGATCGTTTGATTAAAGGTACATGCTTTATTAATAATACGCCTTTAGTTGCTATTATTGATACTGGAGCGACTCATTCGTTTATTTCTCATAAGTGTGCTAAGCATTTACATTTGTTCATGACTTCTTGGGGTTGTGACATGGTTATTGAGACTCCCGCTTCGGGGTCGTTAACTACATCTTTGGTGTGTGTAAGTTGTCCTTTGACCATGTATGGTAAAGACTTCATCATGGATTTAGTGTGTTTGTCGTTGGAGGTTTTGGACGTGATCTTGGGTATGAACTGGTTGCAATTTAATAGAGTTCATATAGATTGCTATCATAAGTTGGTAGAGTTTCCTTCTTTGGAAGATGATGAAGATGAGAGTTTCCTATCCACTAAAGAGTTGAAGAAACTTTTAGCGGATGAAGCTCAGTTGTTCGGTTTGTTTGCATCGTTGTCGGTGAAGAGTAAAGTTGAGCTCGATGTGTTTCCAGTGGTGTGTGATTTTCCAGAAGTGTTTTCGGAGGATATTACGGATGTACCGCCGGAAAGAGAAGTTGAGTTTTCTATTGATCTAGTTCCGGGTACTAGACCAGTTTCGATGGCACCGTATCGTATGTCGGCATCGGAGTTGGTAGAATTGAAGAAGCAATTGAATGACTAAGAGATTTGTAAGGCCAAGTGTTTCTCCTTGGGTTGCACCGGTATTGTTGGTAAAGAAGAAGGATGGAAGTATGCGGTTATGCATTGATTATCGATAATTGAACAAGGTAACAATTAAGAACAAGTATCCGCTTCCAAGGATCGATGATTTGATGGATCAATTGGTTGGTGCACGTGTTTTTAGCAAGATTGATTTGAGATCGGGATATCACCATATTCGTGTGAAAGAAGAGGATATTCAAAAGACATCCTTTAGGACACGGTATGGCCATTAGGAATATTTCGTGATGCCATTCGGGGTTTCTAATGCGCCGGGTGTGTTTATGGAATACATGAATCGTATTTTTCATGATCAGTTAGATCGTTTTGTGGTTGTGTTCATCGACGATATTTTGATTTACTCTAAGTATCAAGAGGAGCATGAAGAGCATTTGAGGATTGTGTTACAAATTTTGAAAGAGAAACAATTGTATGCTAATTTGTTGAAATGTGAATTTTGGTTGTCGGAAGTAAGTTTTCTTGGACATGTTATTTCCGGTAGTGGTATTAGTGTTGATCCATCCAAGATTGATGCAGTGATGCAATGGAAGACTCCTAGATCGGTTACGGAGATTCAAAGCTTTTTAGACTTGGCGGGTTATTATCGGAGGTTTATTGAGGGATTTTCGAAGTTGGCACTTCCGTTAACGCAATTGACTTGTAAAGGAAAGGCTTTCATTTGGGATATTGATTGTGAAAAGAGTTTCATTGAGTTAAAAAGAAGGTTGACGACAGCGCCAATCTTGATTTTGCCTAATCCGACAGAACCATTTGTAGTTTATTGTGATGCTTCTTTGACAGGTTTAGGTGGTGTTTTGATGCAAGATGGAAAAGTTGTAGCTTATGCTTCAAGACAATTGAGAGTGCATGAAAAGAATTATCCTACGCATGACTTGGAGTTAGCAGTCGTGGTGTTTGTTTTGAAAATTTGGAGGCACTATCTTTATGGTGCAAGATTTGAAGTTTTTAGTGATCACAAGAGTTTGAAATATTTATTTGATCAAAAAGAATTGAACATGAGGCAAAGGAGGTGGTTAGAGCTTTTGAAGGATTATGGTTTTGGTTTGAATTACCATCCGGGAAAGGCAAACATGGTGGCCGATGCCTTGAGTCAGAAGTTGTTACATATGTCCGCATTGATGATGAGAGAATGGGAACTTTTGGAGGATTTTAGAGACTTGAGTTTAGTTTGTGTAATGACGTCGAGAAGTGTGAGACTTGGTATGCTACATGTTACGAATGATTTTCTTGCAACCGTGTGTGAAAAGCAAAAGTTGGATTTGAAGTTCGTTGATTTAATAATGAGTGAGAATGAGGATTTCAAGGTTGATAATTTTGGAGTTTTGAGATTCTGTGGTCGTACTTGTATTCCCGATGATGCGAAGTTGAAAAAGATGATATTGGAAGAAGGACACCGAAGTAACTTAAGTATTCATCCGGGAGCGAATAAAATGTATCAAGATTTGAAGAAAATATTTTGGTGGTCCGAATTAAAGAAGGATGTAGCTCAATTTGTGTATTCATGCTTCACTTGTCAAAATTCTAAGGTGGAACATCAAAAGCCTAGTGGATTGATGCAACCGTTGGACATTCCGGAGTGGAAATGGGATAGTATATCGATGGATTTTGTTACGAGATTGCCGAATATGCAAAGAGGTCATAATGCTATTTGGGTAATCATTGATAGGCTTACTAAATCTGCTTACTTCATTCCAATTGATATTAATTATCCTTTGGAGAAGTTAGCCGAGATTTATGTTCTTGTGGTTGTGAAGTTACATGGAGTTCCTAAGAGTATTGTATCGGATAGAGATTCTAGATTTACATCAGGTTTTGGGAGAGTTTGCAAAAGGCTTTGGGTTTTAAGCTAAGATTGAGTTCGGCTTATCATCCGCAGACGGATGGTCAAACCGATAGGACAATTCAATCGTTGGAGGATTTATTGCGTGCTTGTGTACTCGAGCAAGGTGGTGCTTAGGATAGTTATTTGGGGTTAATTGAGTTCACCTACAATAACAGTTTTCATTCAAGTATAAGTATGGCACCATTTGAGGCTTTGTATGGTCGGAGATGTCGAACACCTTTGTGTTGGCATGAAACCGGTGAGAGGTCGATAGTTGGACCGGAGATGGTACAACAAACGACAAAGAAAGTGAAGTTTATTTGGGAAAAGATGAAAGCTTCTCAGAGTAGACAGAAGAGCTATCATGACAAGAGAAGGAAATATCTTGAGTTTCAAGAAGGCGACCATGTGTTTTTGAGGGTTACACCGGTTACGGGTGTGGGTCGTTCTTTGAAGTCGAAGAAGTTGACTTCTCATTTTATTGGTCCGTGTTGCACCCTAAAATTTGACCAACTCATTTCACTTGATTTGTGTTTTCAATTGCATTATTATCTGCATAATAGATCATGTCCATAGTTCAATCATTTGCATAGCATGGCATAAGCAAGTCATCCAGCAAGGGGATCAAGTGCCATTATTCTCTAAAGAGGCACATCAAAAGGGGTTTTATTCAATCCTAAGTCTATTCAAGTCACCAGGAAAGGAAGTGAAGCTTTGAGAGGTTAGAAGGTCAAGTAGTGGATTTCTCTCCTATCTAGGGGTGTGTTTGAGGATCATCAATGAGACATGAGCTATGAACTGAGGGTATGGAATGCGTACTAGCATCATGGAGGGCTTAGAGGGTCATTTTGAAGATGAGCCAAGTCATTGGTGTGATTACAAGAGCTACAGTTGAATGCAGTCAACTAGGGTTTCATCTGGGTCAACCCTAGGTCAACTGAGTGATTGAAGAGAATCAAGGCTTATTAGGAGGATGTGGGATTCATGGATTGATGTGTGGATACAAGTGTGGTGTTGTTCTAAGGAGAAATCAATAGGAATCAAGAAGAAGAGGAGTTACTAAATTAGGGTTTCAGTGTAAAAACCCTAATTTAGGCTTAACTTCCAAGCCAGATAAGTCAAAATGCAAGTTTCAAATGGATCCTTGGCTAACATGAAATTTGTAGATCTTCTCAATACCTTTAATTTGAGTACTAGAAGTCTTCAAGGATATTTATAGAATTCAAGTTATGGTTCTTGCAAGTTAGAGGTCATCAAAGGACATTGGAATTTATCTGTGAAAGTCACTTGATTTCCAAGCAACTTTTTCCCATCAAGGAGTTTTCAAATGGATTCTTGGCCAACATAATAGTTGTAGATATTGATCTTAGATTTAATTTGAGTACTAGAAGTCCTCAAGAGGAGTTGTAGAACTCAAGTTATGGTCTTGGCAACTCAGGGGTATTTTGGGAAAGTTGAGTTATAAGTCATTTCTCAACATAGGTCAATATCTCCATCTTCCACTCTTCAAATGAAATTTTTCCCAACATGAGATGTGTTCCAAATGGCACTTTTAGGCTAGACAAGAGGTCATGGTGAGCTAGAATGGCTTGTAGTCCAAAATGCCCAAAAATGGCTTGAATATGGAAGAATTTCAAATGGATTCATGGAGGGAAAATGCAATTTTCAAGTTATGAGTCCAAAATGCATCATCCAAATACTCAAATTGATTGGAAAACATCTTTTAGAGACAATGGCATTAACACTTTTTTGAGTAGAGGTCAGAATGATGGACTTGCTTTGTAAACTTCTTACTTGAATTACAAGTCACATAAGCAAAATCCAACACAAGCCAATTCGAGCTAAGCCAGCCATCCAAACACATTTACCATGACTTGTATGATTGAAAGGGAGAGATTTCAGCTAACTGAAGCAAGGGGATACACGACTGTACCATTGAATTTTCACTTCCATGACAGATAATGGATCTCCTGATTTGGGCCTCTAGAGTGGATCAGAAGCCCATGAATATGTTCTATAAATGGTTTAGAGTGAGTGCAGATAGAGGAGGTTGGTGATTTCATGCTGTGGAAAGAGAGCCATAACTGAATTTTGCAAGAGGAGTTCAAAATCAGTTTTGGATTTGGAGAAGAATTCGAGCCAAATTGAAGATTGGAGAGTGTTCCTAGTGCTTCATTGAAGGTGTTTGCATCAATTTGAAGCTTGTTTCGTGCCTCAAAGACCTTCTGTGGATCTCATCCTTGCAGGTATGTAGCTTTTCAATTATACACTATTCTAGGCTGAATTAGATAGAAATCTCCATGTGGTTAGGATCTAGGATAATTAGAGAACGATTCTGGAGAGTTTGGTGGTAATTGGTGATGTTGGATCATGGAGTGCAAATTCTGTTAAGAGTTGGTTATGGTGATCTTGGATGAATTAATCATGTTTGGATAATGGAAAGTAATCAGTGTAACATGAGGATTCGATCCATAGCTTTAGATTCAAGATTGGTGTTGATCAAGAATTGTGTGTATTCTGAAATTCTCTTCGTGTTTTAAGATAGACTGAGATTTAAGGGATTCTGAGGTTGGCATGGTGATCTACGTGGAAAATCGAGCAGGATGATGTAGGGTTTTGTTATGTTTGATGACCTGTGTGGAGGTGCTCACCGGAGAAGACGGTGGATTCCACCGTGAACCACCGCCTAAGAGATTGCTAGGTCACCTGAGGTATTTGGGGACGATGAACAGGGACCGTTAGATTGCCCTAGGACTTTGACTCAGAGAAGGATCGTGTGGCTGGGATTTGATTTCATTTTGTGAAGGGTGAATTCTGAGCATGAAACGAAGCGTTTCATTAAAACGCTAACCATGGGCTTGGGTTCAAATGATATTCCCACCCCCATCTGAGAGGCCCATCCAGATTGCACGTGTTTTGGGTGCTATTTGCACCGAATGTTTGTTTTTTTTATTTTCATTTTCTGATTACAAGCATGGGCCTGGCGTGTATTGATTTCCACACCCCCAGTTGGGCCCAGTCTGGTGATTTAACTTGGATTATTTGCTATTTGTCACGCCATTTTATCATTTTTGTTTTATTTTCTTTTATTTTCACATTTTTATATAGCTTAGGATTAAATTCATATAAAATAGAAAAATAATCATTTTGATATGAGGATTTTTGCTACATTTTAATAATTGTCTGAAGAAAATTGTAAAAAAATAAAAATATCATTTTAAGAATTCTCTATTTTTGGTGATTTTTACATTTAATTGCATTTTATTTTCATTTTGGTTGTACATATCATTTGGTGAATTTTGTTTAGCCATTTAAATTCATATTTTGATTCCATTCTTTTTGTGGTAGTTAGATTAGAACATTAAGTTCCCCCTGGATTTATTTCATATTTTGTGGATTAATTTTGATTAGTTTTGATTAGAGAACACTAGGGTGATAGTTTTAGGGTTCAAACTCCACATAGGTGCATTACAACATTTTATTTTGGGGTTTTTAGCATGAATTAGGTTATGGGATATATAGGGTATGTAGGGTAGATATAGAAATCCCCTTAGAATAAAATCTTAGAATTTTAAATGCTATTTTGCTATTTTCAGTATATTTTGCAAATAGAGAGTTTTGTTTGGTGTTCCCACTTGGGGTTTGTGTTTGTCTGTTTGGGTGTCTGGGCTTTTATTTTGGGGTGTGGGCTTGGTTTGGGCTTGTGGAAGCATGAAGGCATCAATGGAGAAGATTGAATACAAGGATCAAGGTTGATGCATGAGGATTTCTTGGATTGAAGTTGCTGATTGAAGACTTAGGAGAAATAGGATAAAATAGGAAGAGCTTAGAATAGACAAATTCTTCTGTCAAACATAGAGTGCATTGTTTGCTTCTATCCTATCCAATGACATAAAGTCCTCCTTGGGAAGCTCCATCTCTCCTTAGGAGGGATGAGTGGTATGCCCAAGTGAGTAGAACTTTGAGGATACCTTTCATTTGCAATGTTAAAATCTTAGTGATTTCCTTTGGTTGCCATTGAGTTTCTTAACGTTATAACCTGATCTTGTTGAATGATTCTCCTTTGGAGATGCTTGTGAAATCTTGGTAAAGAGAAATTTGAAGCCGATTGAAATATAAGTTTGAGCTTGATGAAGCTGGTTGCTTGTTGAAGCTAGGGTTTTACTGCTTGTTGAAGTTGAAGTCAGGGGCTTGTTGAAGCTGGTTACTGGTTGGGGTTTGAGCTTGCTTAAGCTGGGAGCTTGTTGAAAGTTGGTGTCCGTTGAAGAGTGAAATTTTAGTGAATCTTGAGGGGATAAGAGCATTCATGAAGATGAAGGTTGTTGCTGTCAACTTTTTGTTGGTAAATCAACTGTTGCTGTCAGAGCTATTGCTTGTGCTGTTTGCTGTAGGAGTTTGGTGCTGTTGTTTGGGTTGCCTCCTCTGCTGTGGGGTTTTATTTTCTTTGTTGTATTGTTGGTTAATCTTCCCCTTAGGTTTAAAGTGAAGCTGTTCACTTTGCCTATTATTTCCTGCTGCATTCATGCATTTTACTGCTTTACTGTATGTATCTGTTTCTTTTGTCGTTTATCCCCTAGGATCTCTGTTTCTCTCTGTGCAAGAGAGAAATATGACAGACATTAAGTGTTAACCCATGCATGATAACATTAGGGTAGTTTTGATTCCCTTTCAACCCTAGGATTTTTTAGAGTTCTTTCTCTTCTATCTCAAAATCATTCAAAACACTGTAATAAGATTTCAAACATCAATAAAAGACAGTTCTTGCATAAAAGACTGAAAACCAATCAAAGTGTCATTTTTGTCCGCTTGGACCCGTAATCAGGAGAAAACCTTTTTCAGAAGGATAAAAGATAAACAGACAAATCTATGTCTTCCGTGGCCTGAACTACGTTTGCTCTGATCTTTCATGCTGTATGAAAGTACGTAGGCATAGGATGCGATATCCTAGCGAGCAACCTTCCCCTCCTTTCCCATAGGTAGGCGAACTACATTGACTCTGATTTCTCGTTCCAGACGGGAATACGTAGGCATAAAGTGCGATACTTTGCCGAGTCATTTCATTTTCTTTTCTGTTAACCCCAGACCTGTAGAATAGATAGAATAACAGTCCGTACTAGAAAACAAGCGTGGATCCCGTCGAGTACGATGGACGTAAGGGGTGCTAATACCCTCCCCTTGCATAATCGACTCCCGAATCCAGGATTTGGTTGCGATGACCATTCCTTTCCCGTCTTTGCGGTAGGTTTACTTCGAGTGTTTCCTTTCCCTCCGTTGGGATAAATAACGCACGGTGGTGACTCGTCTGTTCAGCCGGCGCCGATTTTCGCAGTAGCGACAGCTGGCGACTCTGCTGGGGACTCCAACAGTTCCCTACGCGAGTCAATCCTAGCGCTTGTTTTCCCGTCAGGGGTGTTGTATGGATTTACTATTCTGTCTTTATGTTCCACAATGTTATTACTAGCCTTATATTATCATTGCTGCTGTGGGTAGGGGTAATCTATTGAGAGATAAGCCAAACCCGGGCTTGAGTACACATATAGATTTAGAGAGAGAGTAGTGGTTAGCCTGCTTGCTTAGCTCGCACCAGCTAGCCGCGAATTCTCACTCGGACGAGATTCTCTTTGATGCTTCTTGCCTGGCCCTTAGGGCTCAACAAGTTGTCTGACCCGAGGATTGTCGACTCTGGGAACCTATCAATTGGGATTCAACTAAGTGAGGCCGCTTCAAGGAATGATGATGCCACACCTTCTGGGTATCGTATCATCGCTCTTGAAAGTCTGTGACGTTGAACCCGCATAGGATGCCATACCTCGTCTGCGAGTTAAGTACACACCTGTGAGGGGTAGGAGGGTTTGTTTGCAGGAAACCTTTGACCTCAGAATACCTGGTTTATCTCTATCAGTGAGATGTGGTTACAGGGTTCTTTTGAGTGGTTGGTTTAGTTTGAAATAAAGATTGAATGGTTCTCAAGGCTTCAGTACAGAGCAACCCAGTCTATCAGCATTACACTTGATCCCTTGTTTGCATATGCATGTGCATTTTCATGTTTGCATTTCATTAACGTGTATTTATGTTGCAGGTGGTCATTCCCCTCTGATTCTAGGATATCTTCTATCCAGGCATGGAGTCCCTGAAGAAGACGGTTGCTTACAGGTTGCATTCACCAGACATCAGTTCATTACTGGGTTTAGTCGCTTTGGCAGATGAGAGTGTGAGGGCTGGGTTCAGAGTGTCCTATGGGAGACTGCTTAGCTTGTTGTACACACCTTCAGCTTTCGAGATTACTGGGGTGTATACTTTGATGCAGTTTTATGAGCCACAACTGAGATGTTTCTTATTTCCAGACTACATTCTGGCGCCCACTTTGGAGGAGTATTATGTTATGTTGGGTATTCCCGTGCTAGACCAGATGCCCTTTGTACACGTTAATACGGAGCCTGAGTTAGCTACACTCACAGAGATTGTCAGTTTGGACGCTTCTGAGTTCCCAGGAGGCTTGGTCAAGCTGAATGGAGCTTATGGTTTTCACTTGTCTGTCCTTGTGGAGAAGGCTACACAGTGCGCGAAGAATGGGTGTTGGGTTGCCTTTAGTGCTATTCTGGATGTCTGCATCTACGGGATTGTCTTGTTTCCTAATGTGCCAGACTTTGTTGACTCGGATGCCTTCTTGATTCTCGCCTCGAAGAATCCCGTTCCTACTCTCTTGGGCGATGTTTATCATTCTATTCACTACAAGAATGAGAAACATCGTGGCAAGAATGTTTCCTGCTGTCTTCCTCTATTGTACAGGTGGTTCCAGAAGCACCTTCCGAAGACTGGGCCGTTTGTTGATACTGTTGATACTTTGGATTGGCCGTCCCAGTTGATGGGGCTATCTGCTGAGAATATCATTTGGTTTGATCGGGGTATGCTTGGTACTGACATTATATATAGTTGCAGTTGCTTTCCGAATGTCCCCCTGATTGGACGGAAAGGTTGTATCAACTATAATCCTTCACTATTGGTACGACAGTTTGGTTATGCCTTGAGAGATGCTCCTATTGAGGTTGAGATACAGGAATCTCTGTATCTCACGGGCTCCTTAGACGAGGCTGCTTTGATCAGGTTGAGACATGCATGGGCTGGCATCCATAGGAGGGGGAAAGCCTTGCTCGGTAAGAGCAACAATAGAGCTTATGATCCTTATTTGGCATGGGTCCGTGAGAGAGCTAGTACTTCTTTGATGCCTTATCCTGCTGTGGAACCACTGTATCTTCCATTGATTGAGGTACCTCCTACAGAAGAGAGTGAGAAATATAACGAGTTGTTGGCTACAAATGAGGAATTGAAGAAAGCTAACGAGGAGTTAGAGAAGGAGATCTTCCAGTTACGACGAGAGAAGAAGGAAGCCACCTTCATTGTGAAGGAACAGACCGAATTGATTAACAGGTTGGGATCAGAGCTGACAGAAGCAACCAACAAGAAAGAAAAAGTGGGGATAGCCTTGAACGGTGTTAGCAAGGTGCTTACTTCCAAGAAGGAACTTCTAAGCAAAGCTTATGCTCGTATCAGCAAGTGGGAAGCTTTGTGGTATGCTACGCTTACCAAGCGGAAAGAGCGCGAAGACGAACTGAAAATGCAGATTGCCACGCTGGAGGCACAAGTTAAAGCCCAGGAAGCAAAGATTGCTGAAGTGACATCCCTTAGGAGTACTGTTGGTCTCAGAGTAAGTGACAGTGACGAGAATTCGAGAGGTTACGAGGAGAAGGCCGGTTCCAAGAGGTACAGATCTGACGAGAGTTCGAGCAAAGGAGCTTCCCGGGACGACGCCGCGAAGCTGAGATCCACTACCGAGCGGCATGCTTTACTGATTCAGGAGTTGATCTCCCGACTAGGGCACTCGGAGACGATGAGGATATTGGAGGACGTCCGAGCACGCCATTTGGCCTGATGTATCTTTGCCTTACCTTTGTTATTTGTACTTATATTTGGGCCATCGCCAGACTTGTTGGCCGAGGTCTCTTCGGTTGTATTCAGTTGAACTATTGTACCTAGCCTCCTGGCATTTGTTATATATGAGGATTTTCTGGTTTATTGCTTGCTGGATAGGGACTCCATTGCCATAATGGCTTTCTCTCCGGAACTAGAATCGGGGGAATATAACCTGTAGCATATTTACACAATTGCATTTGCATTCATATTGCATTCACCAGGTAATTATTGAACTGTATCTCATTTCTTACATCTCTGCAGTTCCTTCTAGGATTGAAATTCAATGCCCGCACCGATACTCTACTCGCACCAACTGCAAAAGAGTTATGGATCAGATGCAGAGCGAGATGCAGGAGATGCGTGAGAAGCTGGCGTTGTTCATGCAAACAATGGAGACAATTGTGAAAGGGCAGGAAAACTTGCAAACTTTGGTACAGCCATTACTGACGAGAAATGTCGGGAATGGAAACGAAGACCACAATTCTGTACGTGTTGACACCATTCATGGGGATGGTACTCCTACACCAGTAGCTCCACCTGTGGTGAATATACCTGCTGTGAATGTGAACAATGGCGCTGGCGCCGGGAATGGTAATACAGGAATTGGTAATGAGACTGTCATTAACAATGTTGGATTCGGAGACGCCAATCTAGGCGGTGATAATAATGGAGGTAATGGCTTTGGTAACAACGGATTTGGCTATAACGACCAGGGGTTTGATTATGCTAACCAGGATGGGAAGTTTGGCTTCAATGCTCAGGGTTTTGGACATGATGGATTTGGTAATTCCAATCAGGGCTATGATGGATTCGGTAACGGAAATGGTGCTGGAATGATGTCTTTTGGACCTGCCGGGGCCGCTCAAGGGTATGGTAACAGGGGACGGGGCCCTGTGATGAATCAGACTAGATTTGGTCGTAACAATGGGTATGATGGATACAAACGAGAATGTTAATTGGATGGAAGACCAACAAGAAGATGCTTTCTCTGGTAGAGGTTTTGAAGGCCCTGTAGACAACACTCAGCGAATCAAGATGCTTGAGGAGCAGATGAAAGGGGTTGTGAATCAGAGTGCTTTCGGGTTGGATATGACCACTATGGGTTTGGTGCCTGGTCTGAGGGTACCGTTGAAATTTAAGGCTCCTACCTTTGACAAATATAAGGGAGATACTTGTCCGAAGGTGCATGTTCGCTCCTATTATAGACGGATGTCCGCTTACTCGAATGACGAAAGAATGCTGATGCATTTCTTTCAAGACAGCTTATCCGGACCATCGCTTGAGTGGTATATGGGGCTGAAGCCCACTCAGATCAAGACATGGAAGCAATTGGCTGAAGCATTTGTGACTCATTACAATTATAATAGTGACTTGGTACCAAACAGGGTCCAGCTGCAGGGGTTGTCACAGAAGAAAGATGAGAGTTTCAAAGAATATGCGCAGAGATGGCGTGACATGGCTGCGAGGGTTCATCCTCCTTTGGTTGAGAAGGAGATGAATGATATGTTCATAGGAACGTTCACCGGCATATTTTATGATAAGCTGTTTCCTGCTTCCTTGGGCAGTTTCTCGGATCTAATCTTGATGGGCAAGAAGATTGAAAGTAATATTAAAATGGGAAGATTTCAAGTTGGGGAGCCTACTTCGTCGGGAGGTAATAGAAAGGCATTTGGTGGTCGTCGTCAAGGTGATTCTAGTGCAGTGTTTGGCAGCCGGGGCAGAGGCCGAGGAAGACACCAGTATAATCATCCGCAACAGATAGCGAGTGTCACGATTCCGATCCCTCACCAGAGACAACAACAACCACCGCAACAACAGCAGCAGCCACAGCAGCAGCAGGGGCAGAATGCTGGCCAAAGAAGATTTCCGAATGCGAAGCCGAAACGAGTGTTTGAAGCGCCTCCTTCCATGTACGCGGAACTCTTTCAGACACTGTTGGGGCTGAGTTTAGTTGAGAAGAGGACCCTGGCACCACCCACGGGACCAACCCTTCCTTATGAGTATGATGTTAACAAGCACTGTGACTTCCATTCCGGGGCACCCGAGCATGACATAGAGGCCTGTCATGCGTTTAAACATAAAGTTCAAGATCTATTAGATAGCAAGGCTATAAATGTTGGACGAGCAGGTCCGAATATAGTACAGCAGCCAATGCCTAACCACGGGGCCAATGCTATTTTGACTGAGGAGGGTTTGAATCTGATCATGAATGTTGATGAACTGAAAACGCCGTTGTGTGAAGTAAAGAGCAGGTTATTGAAAGGAGGTGTGTACCCGGGCTGCGATGAGTTTTGTCTAGAATGTTGGACCCAAGCTGGGGGTTATGCTGAATTGAAGAAGGGTATTCAGACCTTGATAGATGAAGGCACGTTACAATTCGACAGAACGGCAGTAGAGAAACCTGCAGAAGCATTAGCTGATGAGCAAAGTGATGTAGCTACAGTGACAATTCCCCGAAAAACGATAACTATAACGGCGCCAGCCAGGCGACCGACAATCACTATTACGAAGGTAGGGCCAATCCCTTATGAGAGCACTAAGGCAGTACCATGGACTTATGGGCTGGAAGCATATTGTGATGGGGAGAAACTTGATATCAATAAACAACAAGCTGGGGTTGTGGACAATGTCGTCGGGACTGGAGGGATGACAAGGAGCGGGAGAATTTTTATATCGCCTAAGGTAGAGGCTGAACGATTGGAAAAAGGTAAAGGTAAAGTGAATGAGGATGTTCCTGTGCAGAGGAATGAAAAAGAAATGTCACTAAAGGATGTAGAAGAGTTTATGCGTCTTATCCGTAAGAGTGACTATAAGATTGTTGAGCACCTTCAACAAACGCCGTCGAAGATATCCATACTGTCGCTGTTATTGTGTTCCGAAGCCCATAGGAATGCGTTATTGAAAATTCTGGGCACGTCGTTTGTACCCCAAGATGTTTCTGTGAATCAGTTGGAGGGGGTAATGGCGCACGTGAATGCAGGCCATAGCTTGGGATTTACGGATTTTGATTTGACCCCGAGGGGAAGAGAGCATAACATGGCATTGCACGTCTCAGTTGAATGCAGGGGCACAGTCATGTCCCACGTGCTGGTAGACACCGGGTCTTCCTTGAATGTGCTGCCAAAGAAAGCAATGATGAAATTGGACATCAGGGGGATCATTTATACGCCTAGTGACTTGGTGGTCAGGGCATTTGATGGTACGCGGAGGTCGGTCTTTGGATCTATAACTCTGCCTCTGCAGGTGGGGCCGAAGGTTTTTGAAACTGAATTTTACATTATGGACATCCAGCCAGCATATAGCTGTCTTCTCGGACGACCATGGATCCATGGTGCTGGGGCAGTCACATCTACCTTACACCAAAAGCTGAAGTACATGGTGAGGGACAGTGTGGTCACAGTTTGTGGGGAAGAGGATATACTGGTCAGCCATTTGTCGTCATTCAAGTACGTGGAAGTCGACGGCGAGATTCATGAAACACCCTGTCAAGCCTTTGAGGGGTTGCGCATCAAGGACAAAGTTCCAGGGACGAGTAAAGCATCAGAGGTGGCAGTATCATCATACAAAGAGGCTCAGGCTCTAGTGAAGACTGGTGAGACCAAGGGCTGGGGCAAAGTTCTGGATATTCCCGTGAAAATGTACAAATTTGGGTTGGGATATCAACCATCATCATCAACGCCTACTGCAGGGGCACCCCATTTCAAAGGACCAATAACAATTACGGCTAGTGGAGTATATCACGAGACCATCAACGCTGTTTCAGATTCTGAAGAAGGAGACAGCGACTGCGACATGGACGCCTGGATTCAGCCGAGCGTGCCAGGACAAGGGCTTTGCAATTGGTCTATTCAGGATACTGTTCCTGTGACAACTAAATAGTAATACTTTGTTTTCTTAATTGTTGAACAATCTGGTGTCCTACCCAGGGCATCGTGATTTTGCTTAGGGTCGTTCTGTTATGTACATTGCACTGTTTAATCGTTAAATAAAAGGCGTTTTTCATGTACAAATATTGTGATCTCTGTTTTTTCCTGTTTTTATTTTTTTTTACAATAAAATGGCAACGTGGTTATTCGCTTTGTATTTGTTTTGAAGCATTTAACCATTTCCTTTGCAGGATTACCATTTCAGATGACATCTATGAACCGCCTATGACTCACTTCGACTTTGAGCACCCGGTATTTCAGACCGAAGAAGAGATTGTTGACGATGGCGACGTTCCAGAAGAGTTGTCTTGGTTGGTAAAACAAGAAGAACGAATCATTCTGCCTCATGAGGAAGTCATTGAGATCGTCAATCTGGGGTCGGAAGGGGTTGAAAGGAACATCCGCATAGGGGCCGCGCTGCAGAGCGATGTCAAGCGAAGACTGGTTGAAATGCTCAAAGAGTACAACGATATTTTTGCTTGGTCGTATGAGGATATGCCTGGGCTGGATACGGATATGGTTGTGCACCGTCTGCCGCTAAAAGAAGAATGCCCGCCGGTTAAGCAGAAGCTCCGAAGAACTAGACCGGACATGGCTGTGAAGATTAAGGAGGAAGTTCAAAAGCAGTGGGATGTTGGTTTCCTAGCTGTTACAAAATATCCCTCATGGGTCGCTAATATTGTGCCAGTGCCAAAGAAAGACGGTAAAGTGAGAATGTGCGTAGATTACCGTGATCTGAACAAGGCGAGCCCGAAAGACGATTTCCCACTTCCTCACATCGATGTGCTGGTTGATAATACCGCTCAATTCTCCATATTTTCCTTCATGGATGGCTTCTCGGGCTATAATCAGATTAAAATGGCTCCAGAAGACATGGAGAAGACTACCTTCATTACGCCCTAGGGAACATTTTGCTACAAAGTGATGCCCTTCGGACTGAAGAATGCTGGGGCAACGTATCAGCGTGCAATGACGACTCTCTTTCATGACATGATGCATAAAGAGATCGAGGTTTATGTTGATGATATGATTGCCAAATCCCAGACGGAGGAAGAACATTTGGTGAATCTGCTGAAATTATTCAAGAGGCTTAGGAAGTTCAGGTTGAGACTGAACCCTAACAAATGCACCTTCGGGGTGAGATCGGGTAAACTGCTGGGGTTTATCGTGAGCGAAAAAGGAATAGAGGTTGATCCTGCGAAAATAAAAGCAATACAAGAAATGCCGACGCCTAAAACAGAAAAAGAAGTGCGCGGGTTTTTAGGGAGGTTGAACTACATCGCTCGGTTCATATCTCACCTAACAGCTACGTGTGAGCCATTATTCAAGCGGTTGAAAAAATACCAGGCTGTAACATGGAATGAAAATTGTCAGAAGGCGTTCGATAAAATAAAACAGTATTTGCAGGAGCCTCCTATTTTGATACCTCCAGTGGCAGGGAAACCCTTGATTATGTATTTGACGATTCTTGAGGGGAGTATGGGTTGTGTTCTCGGTCAGCATGACGAGACAGGGTGTAAAGATCATGCGATATACTACCTGAGTAAGAAGTTTACTGACTGTGAATCTCGATACTCAATGCTCGAAAAAACTTGTTGCGCGCTAGCCTGGGCCGCCAAGCGTTTGAGGCAGTACATGCTAAATCATACGACCATGCTCATCTCGAAGATGGATCCTATCAAATACGTATTTGAAAAGCAGGCATTATCTGGGAGAATCGCCCGTTGGCAGATGATTTTGACCGAATATGACATCCAGTATGTTTCACAGAAGGCGATAAAGGGGAGCGTGTTATCGGAGTATCTGGCTGAGCAGCCTATTGAGGATTACCAATCGATGAGGTTTGATTTTCTTGACGAGGATATCATGTACCTGAAGATGAAAGATTGGGAAGAACCGTTACCGGATGAAGGGCCAAAGACGGATTCCAAGTGGCAGTTGATATTTAACGAAGCTGTAAACTCCTATGGTAGCGGAATAGGGGCAATCATCACTACTCCACATGGGTCGCACATCCCATTTACTGCTTGATTGACCTTTCCGGTTACCAATAATGAAGCCGAATACGAAGCTTGCATCATGGGGCTTGAAGAGGCCATTGATTTGCGAATCAAAAATCTGGATGTATACGGAGACTCAGCTCTGGTGGTGAATCAAATAAAAGGAGAATGGGAGACAGGTCAGCCCAACTTGATACCGTACATGAATTATGCAAGGAGATTGTTGCCTTTCTTTGACAAGGTTGAATTGCATCATGTGCCGCGAGCAGAAAATCAGATGGCTGACGCCCTGGCCACATTGTCTTCCATGTATAAAGTCAACTTCTGGAACGAGGCTCCCAGGATTGTTATCTCTCGGCTTGACAGACCCGCCTTCGTATTTGCCATTGACGAAGCATCCGATGATAAGCCCTGGTATTTTGATATCCAGAATTTCCTGAAGAACAAGGAATATCCGGCTGGGGCATCCAGTCGCGATCAGAAGACTCTCAGGAGATTGACTGGTAATTTCTATCTAAACCCGGACGGTGTCCTGTACAAAAGAAACCACGACTTGGTGCTGCTACGTTGTGTAGACGAGAAAGAGGCAAAGTTGCTTATGGAGGAAATACACGAGGATACATTTGGTACACATGCTTGTGGGCACACTATGACAAGAAAGCTGCTGCGGGCAGGTTATTACTGGCTAACTATGGAAACTGACTGTTTCAAGTTTGCGAAAAGGTGTCATAAGTGCCAGATCTATGCGAATAAGATCCATGTGCCTCCGAGTCCTCTGAACGTGATGACGTCACCGTGGCCATTTTCGATGTGGGTGTAACACGGTGGGAGAACTGACTTTAAACAATGTTGCGGATAGCAAGAGTCGCCACCGACTTTTATTTTATCCATAAGGAAAGGTTATAAAAGAACAGGAAAGACCTTAGAGAATATTTTGGGTCCGGGGGGTAGGTTATGAAAAGGGAAGGTGTTAACACCCTTTTCATCCATGGTTATCCATGGGCTCTTAGGTACTTAAGCTCACTTTTGAATTGTTTTGAAAGTGTAGTGTGTGAATAGAAAATTTTCAGAATAGTTTAATAATAATCCGTGTATGGATGTGAAAAAAAACTTGTTTGAAAACTTGTTGAAAATTTGTTTAAGTGCGAAACAGTTTTGAAGTGAGCAAGCACCTAGGAGTAACCTACCCTAATGTTTAAAGGTCTTTCTTATTCTTCATTCTTTCCTTTAGTAAGACTATCCCTACTATAATGGAGTAGGTAGTCCTTACTTTGGATGTTAAGGGATATGTGAGGGACAACTTGACTTTGAAGGCCATTGTGGGATGTAATAAGCACATATAAGGGACTATCATTATTTTTCGAAAGGGACTCGATTCGTAAAGACAACCATAAGGGACTTTGATGATTTTTCTATTTGAGGGACTTGCTTTATACACCCCACTTAACCATTATTCGTAGGCAACTTGAGGGATATCCTTAGGAAGTGAGACGGCGATTAAAATCGACTTGCGTGTGTGACGTGTTTATTTTAATTATCTTTATTTAAAAGTGATCTAAATTTATTTTAATATTACATACATGTTGTTAACTCCCTAATTACTGACCATAATAATAATTAAATAATTAAACAACTTTACATCCAAGAAACAATTACAAAATAATAAGCAAAATAATTAAATAGCAAAGATAAATAAAATATAAATAAGCAATAATAAATAATAAAGGGGGTTAATTCTAAGTTTACTCGGCAAGACATCGCATCTTGTGCCTACGTATCCTTACGGGAGTGGAATCAGAGTAATCGTAGTTCCCCTCAAAAGGGAGGTTAGAGACTTCTTGACTGTGGTCAAGGTCTCACGGGGAATAAACATGTCTTAAGGACACGCTTACGTGGAGTGTAGAAACTCCAAATCTCTATGTTGAATTGTTAAGTTGTAATTAGGGTTAAATTAGGTTAGGGATTCCACGGCGGGAAACCCTAAAATGAGCGCGGCGGCTCTTTGACCTAATACTAGGGGTAAAAGTTGTAATTTTGCCTGCGGCGAGGCATTTGTGAAAAGTTTAGGGTTTGTAGTTTGTAGTTTTGAGGTTGAGGACTATTGACGCGGCGGTCATATGCTAGACCTAATTCCTTCGGATGTGTGTAGTGCGACAGAAACAGTGGTAAACGCGTGAGATAATTGAATCATGCAAACAGAGAGATAATGTCATAATTTACCCATGCAAGCAGAAATTTAAAGGCAGAAATTAAAGCGCGATTGTTAGGATTCGCGAGGTTACATGAGAGGAGCAGTTACAATATGATGATGAAATTTGAATAAAATAAAACGTAATAAGCTGCAAAAATGAACACACGCGTTAGTGGGCAAAGTCAGACGGCCATCGGGTGAATTACGAAGACAGTGAAGAAAAAGATGCAAATTTTGGGACTTCATTATTTTGAAAAAGATCTTAATTTAATCTATAGGAAAAAGAGAAATAATGTTAGTTTTTTTAAAAAAAGGAACTTAATTTTTATTTTGAAAATTGTTTTAGTTTTAATCTAAAAAGATCAATTTGTATTAAAAAGAGTTTTTTTATTTAAATAAAAAAAGCTTTACTTAATTATCAAAAAAAAAAGGTTTAATTTAATTAAAAAAGTTTTATTTTATTATTTTTTATTTAAAACAAATTAACTTTTCATTATATAATATTAAAAAACGAAAAAAGAAAAAAGGAAGTAACAGTTGGGCCGGTAGCTACATCCGGCCCCAACCCGGTTGTGCAATCAATAAACTAAAGAAACACAGGAACTAGGGTTTCAAAACCCTATTGCGTCTCGCGGCGCCGTTTCTCTCGTTTCTCTTCGTCTTTCCTTCATGTTTCGCCCTGTTCCTCGCCTCTTTTCCTTCGTATCATCTTCTCCACGCTAAAAGAACAGAAAAAAACATGTCAATATGCTGATAATGGAATGATGACTTACGGTTGGTTCTCGCTGGTGACTATCGATGAACAAGGGCGATGATGATGTTGCAAATCTGAGCCTCAACGGATGTTTGCCCGTCGTTGAATGAAACGGCGCCGGCGAACTATGTTGGTTCGCTTGTGTTTTTTATGATGAACTTCGAACCGTCTTCGTCGTTCCTTTTCTCCCTTTCGATCTCGCGGCCGCTTTCCACTCTCTCCCGCTTCGTCTCCCGGGTTTGATCAGGTGCTATGGTTCTTTATATATCTTTTTCGATTTCTCTTTTGGGCTTGGACCGTTGAGTTTACGTTACTGATATGATTTGAAGAGATTTGGGGATTTTATCTGATATGATTTGATTGGATTTTTTTCATGTGAATTGATTCGGTTGTGGATTTATCTCTGAATTGGATTTTGAATCAATTTTGTTCTTTCCTTTTCCAGATTCACTTGGATATGGTTCCGGATTTACTCTTTGATATCTGGTTTGGTTCAATCTTTCTGATATTGACATGTTTCTGATGTGGATACCTGGTTTATTAACTGATAGTTTCGGCTCCTTTGATATTTGCTTTTTCTGATATAGATCCAACTGAGGTTTGATCCTCCATTTTAATGTCAGGTTCGCTGCTTGTATCCAACTGTGAAGTTTGAACTCTATTTCTTGATTCTTCCAATTTCTGATGCGGAACTGAATTGGACATCGTTCAGTATCCTTGGTACCGGGCTGTGATGTTCTGAACTGAGCCCTCATGCTCATAGCAATTTGAGGTAGTTTGGCCGTGGGATTTTACTGATATGACCTGAGCTTTGGTTCCTTATTTTTCTGGATTGAACTGGTCTTACAGCTTGTGAGTTGAGCATGATTTCCTTTTACTTGTGGCGTATGAATTCAGTTTTGGGGTGTTATCATTCCAAGGCATGAATCTTAGTTTCTTTTGGTCCTAACATCTCCTTCTATGATTTTCAGGGCTGGATTACTTGTGATGTTTGTTGTGCGATAAGAGGCTATGATGTTGTCCTCAACTGAGCCTCTGTGTTGGATATTTTTCTTGCTAACTTCGTGCACTTCCAGCCTCCAATTGGCCTTACAGATTTGCTTGATAGTTGCTACAATATTTACTTGATGAATGGCATTTTGTTTTGGCTTTGAGATAGAGATCATTTATCGGTTAATCATTTATCGGCCCGAACTTCTTTTACCTCTTCATCTTTCTCGGTTGTCCCGCATTGATAAGAAACAGTAGCCACTTGATCTGACGCCAATGGCGCGGATCGGTAACGGGGTAGGTCGCAGCTTCGGTTGTGCCACTCCCGGCACTCGATGATGACGATGTTCTGAGAGTGTCAAACAATTTCTAACATCTTTTTTTTTTCTATTCTGTTTGTTTTGTTTTGATGTGCAGGTGAATCGGAGACTTTGCGGAGAAGCTCAAAGGACATCAAGAAGGATACTTAGAAATTTTAGGGCTTAGGACTTTTTAGGATATACACCTCTTTTGTAACTTGTAATAAAAAAAGCATTATGAAATAATTCAATAATACATTTTTTTATCCAAATTATTTTCCTTTTGTAAATCGTGATGAAATATTATGAATAAAATTCAACTTTCTATCCAAATTCTCTTTACAAATTGTAATAATAATAAAATATTATGAATGAACTTCACATATTTATTAAAATCATCTTCCATTTCTTCTCCATGATTTAATTCACAAACATCTCAACATACGATTCATCAGTCGAATATCCTTGAATTAATCCGATCCAATCTTAATACCTTTGACATGAATAAGCTCCAATAATCAGTAGAAGTTTTCACTGTTGTCCCTCTAAAGATGAACTGGAAGATAGAAGAATGATCTCTTGTTAAACCCTGTTCTACAGATCAGACTTTCCAGACCAAATTGATATCAAACCCACGTACATAAACGCCTCAGAACTTAATAACAACCCGTCTTCAAGGAATTAGCTGATTTTGCGTAAAATGACCAAAATACCCCTGGAACCAAATCTCTCTTTGATGTTGGCAAAAAAACAAAATCATGAGGTTTGACTTTGGTTTGACCACAGTTGACCTCAGTTTGACTTTTTAACTGCGTTGACTGCTTTTGACTTATCTGATCATCTGACTGAGCAAACTTTTGAGAAAAGTCTTGAAACTTGACATGGGGGTTCTTATACACATATAAGATGTTATGAAGCTCACTTGAAGTCTTGGAAGTCCATTTAGCCTGATTAAAGTCAAAACCCTAGTTATGGATGCCCTGCTTAGGAGGTGCATTGTCTGAGGGAATTGTCAACTCTTCTGACCAATTGTGAACTTTGTGAACCTTGTGAATCTTCATAAGATATCTTGTGATACTCATGGGAGGTATTGTGAAGCTTGTGAACCTTGTGAATCTTCATAAGATATCTTGCGATACTCATGGGAGGTATTGTGAAGCTTGTGAACATCATGAAGTGGCTTTGTAGACCTCATGACCCTTAGGAAAGCTTTGTAAACATTGTGAATCTTGTGAACTTTGTGAACCTTCATAAAGTAGCTTGTGGACTTTATGAACTTCATGAAAGGTTATGCAAGTTGTTGGAGAACTTGTGAACCTTGTGAACCTTCTTAGAACACAAAGTCTTGTATTGTGAGGGCAAATTTTGGGGTGCAACAGCTGCCCCTGTTCAATTTTCTGAAACCTGAGGGGTTAGATTGGTATATTTGCCAGTCGTAACCTGGAAGGTTGAAGGGGATTGAACACAAAAGCCCAAAAATTTGCACTCACCAGTGCACTAGAGTGGTACAGATGGCTAGTTGAATATGATTGAGTGGGCTTAAAGATGCCACTAGGGGGGGAGCAGTTCAAAATATGGGTGTATGATGAAAGCTGTCAGGAGTCTGGAATAATAATGATGTAGCGGCATGTCTTCATGAGGATAGAGCAATCAATAGTGATAACCCTAAAGCAGTCTTGAAGCAATGATATGATTTCAGGAGGATAGAACAATGAATGGCTCTAAAGCAGTCTTGAAATAATAATGTGATACGTCTTCAGGAGGATAGAGCAATCAATAGCTCTAAAGCAGTCTTGAAGTAATGATTTCAGGAGGATAGAGCAATGGATAGCTCTAAAGCAGTCTTGAAATAATAATGTAATTTCAGGAGGATAGAGCAATGGATAACTCTAAAGCAGTCTTGAAATAATTAGATGGCTTCAAGAGGATAGAGCAATGAATAGCTCTAAAGCAGTCTTGAAGTAGTAATATGACCTCATGAGGATAGAGCAATGAATAGCTCTAAAGCAGTCTTGAAGTAATAGGATGATTTCAGGAGGATAGAGCAATCAGTAGCTCTAAAGCAGTCTTGAAGTCATGAGAGGCTATCAGGAGGATAAAATAACCCTGAGGTTACAATAAAGCAGTCCCAAAGTAATGAGAAGCTCATCAGGAGGATAAAGTAACCCTGAGGTTACAATAAAGCAGTCCCAAAGATCATAAGCTTGTTTGTTGAATAATTAACCTGAAAACAAGGTAGCATTCTATATAACAACATTAGTTTATGCTTTATGTATGCATGTATGACATGATGCACTTAGGTAATGTACTATAGACATATATGTTATGGTATGATGTAAATGATGTATGTATGATATGACACTGCTGGAAGTGTCTGGATATCCTTGTACAACAACTGCTGGCCCAGGAAAATAAATCCCGATTCGTTGTTGAAGAATATATAACTCTCCGTCTGCTGGGGATAACAAGGTATAGACAACCTTCGTTTTCGTTTGATAGTAGGATAAGTATAACATCCCGTCTTCGTTCATCGTGCCCTTATTGGAAAGTAATTTCCCGTATATCCGTATGAGGATAAAAGAAATGGATATAAATTCCAGGGGAGATTAGACTTTGTGAAAATGGATTAGTCCTACTGATGGTTTGTAACTGTCTTGTAAAGATGAACCGGCGAAGCTTCGTTGAAATCCTTCCCTCGTTCGTCCTTAGTAAATACTATTACTGCATTTTCATGCATTTCTGGTAAACATCAATCATATTAAAAGCATACATGCATTTCTGGTAAACATCAATCATATTAAAAGCATACATGCGTTTCTGGTAAACATCAATCATATTCAAAGGCATACATACATTCAAACACAACCAATGGACGTTTCGCTTATGTAAATAGGGTAAAAGTAAATCTGGATTCAAAAGATGGAATTTATTTATATCAAAAGTGACCCATACACGGATAAGTTTGTACAAGGAGACATAAACCCTAGTAAGAGAATTTTGTCATGAAGTTTTACAAAAAGAATCAGCTATGTGGGAAATAATCCTATTGAGTTTCAATTCTACTATTGCCACTCAAGTATCTCATCTTCTTGCTGTTGAGACGGAAACGATTGGATTGAGCTTTATCTGTTTGAGCTTGAGTAAGTAGTACAACTGGTTGCAGTTTCATGAGTGATCCAAACGAGACATAGTCATACGCTTTAATCCCTAACTTTTGCCTGGATTGCCCTTTCAGGTTTTCAATCCACCGGGATACCCTTTTTTGCCCAAGCCGCCTTTTCAGGTTTTCGACTTGCCGGGTGTACATCTTTTTATATATATATCCCTAATTTTTGCCCAAACCCTTTTGGTTTGCCGGGATGCCCTTATTTTTGCCTAGGCCTGTCAACCTAGCGGGTCTCTTTTTATGCGTAGTATTTTTTAACTATGTCTGCGTTTACAGGTTGTGGGAAGTCTTCACCATCCATTGTAGTCAGTATCATGGCACCTCCTGAGAACACTGTCTTGACTACAAATGGTCCCTCATATGTTGGAGTCCACTTGCCCCTAGGATCACCCTGTGGTAATATGATACGCTTGATTACCAAGTCACCAGCCTGATATACCTTTGGCTTAACCTTCTTGTTAAAAGCTTTGATCATCCGTTTCTGGTACATCTGGCCATGACAAACTGCTGCTAACCTTTTCTCATCAATCAAATTTATCTGGTCAAGTCGAGTCTGAATCCACTCATCTTCATCCAAGCCTGCATCCTTCATAATTCTCAAGGAGGGGATCTGAACTTCAATAGGCAGAACTGCTTCCATACCATAGACTAAGGAGAATGGGGTTGCCCCTGTTGAAGTACGTATTGTAGTACGATAGCCATGCAGAGCAAATGGTAACATCTCGTGCCAATCCTTGTAAGTAATAGTCATCTTCTGTACAATCTTCTTAATGTTCTTATTAGCAGCTTCAACTGCCCCATTCATCTTCGGACGATACGGAGAAGAGTTGTGATGCTTAATTCTTGAACTGCGTACAGAGATCAGTAATCATAGTGTTGTTCAGATTAGAGCCATTGTCAGTGATAATCCTTTCAGGGATACCATACCTACATATGAGATTATTCTTAATGAACCGAGCCACAACATTCTTAGTCACAGATGCAAATGAAGCTGCCTCTACCCACTTCGTGAAGTAATCAATAGCAACCAGGATGAAACGATGCCCATTAGAAGCAGTAGGCTTGATCTCACCAATCATATCAATGCCCCACATGGCAAAGGGCCAAGGAGCAGTCAACACATTCAATGGAGATGGAGGTACATGTACTTTATCAGCATAGATTTGACATTTGTGACATGTTCTGGAGTGTTGATAGCAATCAGCTTCCATGGTAGACCAATAGTAACCTGCTCTCAAAATCTTCTTTGCCATGGTATGACCACTAGAATGAGTGCCAAAGGTCCCATCATGCATCTCTTCCATAATTTCTGTAGCTTCCTTCTTATCCACACAACGAAGCATAGTTGAATCATGATTACGCTTATACAGAATGCCATTACTCAGAAAGAACTTAGCAGAAAACCTTCTCAGGAACTTCCTATCTTTGACAAATGCCCCTTCAGGGAACTCCTGAGCTTCAAGATAGTTTTTTACTTCATAGAACCAAGGCTTCTCCTCTGCCCCTTCAGTGTCAATCTCATTGCAGTATGCAGGCTTCTCAAATCTATCAATGGTAATCTTGGGAGCTTCATCATCCCAGCTTATCTCAAACATAGATGCCATGGTGGCCAATGCGTCTGCCAACTGGTTCTCTCTTCGCGGAATATGTCCAAAAGTAATCTCTTTGAAATGTGGGATCAAAGACAACACATGTTCTCTGTAAGGAATGAGATTATCATGCTTTGTATCCCAATCTCCTTTAATCTGACTTACTACCAGAGCTGAATCTCCATACACCTCAAGGAACTGAATCTTCATATCGATAGCAACTTGCATACCCATGATACATGCCTCATACTCAGCCATGTTATTGGTACAATAGAAACAAAGTCTGGTAGTAATCGGGGTATGACAACCTTCAGGGGAACTAATCACAACACCAACACCATTACCATGTGCATTGGAGGCACCATCAAAAACCATAGTCCATCGGGATCCTTGTTCAGGTCCGTCATATTGTCCAGGTTCTTTGGTAACAGACATAATGTCTTCATCAGGGAACTCAAAATTCATTGACTGGTAATCACCTACTGCTTGATGAGCCAAATGATCAGCAACAACACTCCCCTTAATGGCCTTCTGAGTAGTATACTGTATATCATATTCCGTCAAGATCATTTGCCATCTTGCAATTCTTCCGGAGAGAGCAGGTTTCTCAAATATGTACTTGATTGGATCCATCTTCGAAATCAACAAGGTAGTATGGGTCAACATATACTGTCTTAGTCGGCGAGCAGCCCATGCCAAAGCGCAGCAAGTTTTCTCGAGCAGTGAGTATCTTGTTTCACAGTCGGTAAACTTTTTGCTAAGGTAGTATATTGCCTGCTCTTTTCGACCAGACTCGTCATGTTGCCCCAATACACACCCCATTGAGTTGTCTAATACTGTTAAATACATAATCAAGGGTCTTCCATCAACTGGTGGCATTAAAATTGGAGGTTCTAGCAAATATCTCTTGATTTCATCAAAGGCAGTCTGGCACTCATCATTCCATTCCATCACCTGATCTTTCTTCAACAACTTGAAGATTGGCTCACAGATGGTAGTTAATTGGGAAATAAATCTTGCAATGTAGTTCAATCGTCCCAAGAAACCTCTAACCTCCTTCTCAGTACGGGGAGCTGGCATCTCTCGTATAGCTTTCCCTTTTGCAGGATCCACTTCAATACCTTTTCCACTGACAATGAAACCCAGGAGCTTTCCAGATCTAACTCCAAAAGTACACTTGTTTGGATTTAATCTCAACTTGTATTTCTTCAACCTCTCGAACAACTTGTGCAGATGATCAAGATGTTGTTCTTCATTCTGGGACCTGGCTATCATATCATCCACATATACCTCTATCTCATGATGAATCATATCATGAAACAAAGCCACCATGGCACGCTGATATGTTGCCCCTGCATTCTTCAAACCAAATGGCATTACCTTATAGCAAAAGGTGCCCCACTGTGTCACAAATGTAGTCTTCTCCATATCTTCAGGTGCCATCTTGATTTGATTGTAACCAGAGAAACCATCCATAAAAGAGAATACCTTATGCTGAGCAGTGTTGTCTACCAGGATATCAATATGAGGAAGTGGAAAGTCATCTTTAGGGCTAGCCTTGTTCAAATCTCTGTAGTCTACACACATACGTACCTTACCATCCTTCTTAGGAACTGGCACCACATTTGCAACCCACTGAGGATAAGAAGTTACGGCCAAGAACCCTGCATTGAACTGTTTCATTACCTCTGCTTTGATTTTTCTGACATTTCAGGACGCATACGACGAACCTTCTGCTTCTTTGGACGACAATCTTCTTTCACTGGCAAACGGTGAACCACAATGTCTGTATCCAACCCTGGCATATCTTCATAAGACCAAGCAAAGATCTCCACATAGTCACGTAGCATCTGAATCAACCTGCTCTTGACACTATCCTCTAAATCAGCCCCTATCTTGACCTCTTTTCTGTTTTCTTCAGTTCCCAGATTCACAACTTCGACTGGCTCTTCATGTGGCTGTATAGCTTTCTCTTCTTGTTGTAACAACCTAGCAAGCTCTACAGGTATTTCACAATCGTCCTCATTTCCGTCTTCAGTTTGATAGATCGGATTCTCGAAATTGTAATTGGCAATAGTAGAACTGTTATCAACTGGATCCAGAGTGGATGAGGATCTGCATTTTAGTGACGTGGGTGTGTGTAAGAACACATAGCTGATAAAGCAAAAATAAAAGAAAAAGAAAGACAAGGAACACAATATTTACGAAAACGAAACGTCCACTGATTTTATTGAATGAAGTATGCAAATGAAATGACAACCCGTAACAAGCACACCATTGTGCCCCGGGTAAGGCACATGGCTTGAAAGTTTTAATTGTTCCAGAAATTATAAATTTAAAAACATAACACAGTAATAGTATTTACTCCTGACTAAAGGAGATAGGGATAACATCTTCAGCTGTCCAATTATTGAGTCCAGCACCCACAGTAGGAAAAATCCATGCCTCCAAGTTGTAGTCTTCATCTTGATCTCCCACAGCATTGATAACCCCTTGATTGGTGATACGAACAGCACGGGCACGACGGACAGCCTTCTGGGACTCTTCTTCCACCACAGATTTTGCATCATTGAGGGAGGCCATTGCCATTGTTGGAGGGTTTCTGATGACCACAGGAACCTTCTTCACAGCAGGAGGAGTCACACAATCCTTAACAGCCCAGGGAACCACTTCAAATGACTGACATGGAGTTTCAATGTATTCACCTTCTACTTCCAGATACTTGAAAGTGTTTACATGGCTGACAAAGTATTCTTCCTCTCCAAAGACAGTAACAACTTTTCCATTCACCGGATATCTCAACTTTTGATGTAATGTGGAGGTCACAGCACCTGCCCCATGGATCCAGGGACGACCAAGCAGACATGAGTACGAAGGACGAATATCCATCACATGGAATGTAGCAGTGAACACCTGAGAGCCAACCTTGATTGGAAGATCAATTTCCCCATGCACTACTCTTCTAGAACCATCAAAAGCCTTTACCATAATATTACTGGGCTTCAATACCGTATCTTCAGGACTCAGCTTGTTCAGGACTTCCTTAGGCAACACATTCAGAGAGGAACCATTGTCTATCAGCACATGAGACAAGGTAGTGCCCCTGCATTCAATTGAAATATGCAAGGCCATGTTATGATCCCTCTTGGCAGGGGTCAAGTCAGCATCAGAAAATCCTAACCCGTTGTCATAGGTCAGGTGCGCAACACAATTCTCAAACTGGTCCACAGAAATTGCACTGGGTACATGAGCCATCTTTAGAAACTTGATCAATGACTTGGCATGAGCCTCAGAACATAATAACAGGGAGAGCATAGAAATCTTTGAGGGAGTATGCCCCAGCTGATCAACAATATCATAATCACTCTTGCGAATGATTTTCAATACTTCTTCCATCTGCTTAGAGAGGTCATCAGCAGCTGGCACATCAGTAGATACAGGCTCAATAACAGGACCCTTGCCCCGAGCATCAGTGGTGGAAGTAACAGCAGGAGTAACTGCACTCTTAGAAGCAACTGGAGGAGAGAAGACTCTTCCACTACGAGTGATCTTGCTAGATCCAGCAATATTATCAATGTCAACAGGCATATCAGGTAAAGGCTCCTGCTTGACACCATGGATGTAAACATCAGACCCGTAGTGCCAAGGCACAACTTTGTCAGACGTATAAGGAATAGGACCAGGAGTGGTAATGATCAGAGGAGCTACTCTGGCTTCAGCAACAACTTTCACAGGACCTTCAGCAGTAATCTTGATTGGGCCCTGATGAGTGATTTTAATGGGACCCTTTGAAGTGATTCTTAGTGGTACTTTGTCAACCATGTCAACCTCTTCAATCTTCTTACCCTGAGTCAGATGATCCACCATACTTTCTACAGATGCTGGTCTTCTTTCAAACACTATAGTATATTTATCCATGAGACGTTGAATCCCATCTCTCAAAATGAAGCAACTATCCGGCTTATAGGTACAATATAGACAATCTTCATGACAACCTGGAAAGATCCCAGCTTGTACTAACCTCTTTTTGATAACAGACAATGGTATGCTCAACTCCATAACTGAATAGACATGCAGATCTTCATCAATATCTTCATCAATGGCGTTGACAGTCTTCTCGTGATTTGGCATTGGAGCTGTAATCACATTTGGAGTACCTGGTGGATCAAACTCAATTTCTCCAGCATCAATCATATCCTGAATTTTGTTCTTCAAGACCCAGCAGTTATTAGTATCATGTCCTGGACAGTTTGAATGATATGCACATCGTGCATTGGGATTGTACTTGGGAGAGGTAACATTGGGATTCTGAGGAGCCTCCCTCAGGGTAATACGTTCAGCCTTCAACAAGTGTTGCAATGCCTGAGCCATTGACATGTTGATCTTCGTGAACTGTCTTCTAGCCCTCTGTTGGTTGCCTTGAGGCTGCTCTGTTGTTGCAGGAGTTGGATTTGAAATATGAACTGCACTAACAGACTGATGCCTTCTGTTACGATCAGGCTGACCATACACAGCATTAGATTCTTTCTTCCCAGTGGGAGGCTTCTTTGCAGCACCTGATGAAGAAGTGCCCACTTGGATCTTACCACTCTTGATACCATTCTCTACTCGCTCTCCTGTCATGATCAACTCAGTGAAGCCAGATGATGAGCTTCCAATGAGATGACTGTAAAACGGACCATTCAGCATACACATGAACATATCAACCAACTCCCTATCAGTCAAAGGGGGTTGAACTCTTCCAGCTAAGTCTCTCCACTTCTGAGCATACTCCTTAAAGCTTTCTTTGGCACCCATAGACATGCTTTGAAGCTGCATGCTGTAACACGGTGGGAGAACTGACTTTAAACAATGTTGCGGATAGCAAGAGTCGCCACCGACTTTTATTTTATCCATAAGGAAAGGTTATAAAAGAACAGGAAAGACCTTAGAGAATATTTTGGGTCCGGGGGGTAGGTTATGAAAAGGGAAGGTGTTAGCACCCTTTTCATCCATGGTTATCCATGGGCTCTTAGGTACTTAAGCTCACTTTTGAATTGTTTTGAAAGTGTAGTGTGTGAATAGCAAAAAATTTCAGAATAGTTTAATAATAATCCGTGTATGGATGTGAAAAAAACTTGTTTGAAAATTTTGTTGGAAATTTGTTTAAGTGTGAAAAAGTTTTGAAGTGAGCAAGTATCTAGGAGTAGCCTACCCTAATGTTTTAAGGTCTTTCTTATTCTTTATCCTTTCCTTAGTAAGACTATCCCTACTAAAATGGAGTAGGTAGTCCTTACTTTGGATGTTAAGGGACATGTGAGGGACAATTGGATTTTTGAAGGCCATTGTGGGGTGTAATAAGCAAACTGGAGGGACTATCATCATTTTTCGAAAGGGACTCGATTCGTAAAGGCAACCATAAGGGACTTTGATGATTTTCTTTTTGAGGGACTTGCTTTATACACCCTACTTAACCAATATTCATAGGCAACTTGAGGGATATCCTTAGGAAGTGAGACGGCGATTAAAATCGACTTACGTGTGTGACGTGTTTATTTTAATTATCTTTATTTAAAAGTGATCTAAATTTATTTTAATATTACATACAGGTTGTTACACTCCCTAATTACTAACCATAATAATAATTAAATAATTAAACAACTTTACATCCAAGAAACAATTACAAAATAATAGGCAAAATAATTAAATAAAATATAAATAAGCAATAATAAATAATAAAGGGGGTTAATTCTAAGTTTACTCGGCAAGACATCGCATCTTGTGCCTACGTATCCTTACGGGAGTGGAATCAGAGTAATCGTAGTTCCCCTCAAAAGGGAGGTTAGAGATCTCTTGACAGTGGTCAAGGTCTCAAGGGGAATAAACGCGCCTTAAGGACACGCTTACGCGGAGTGTAGGAACTCCAAATTTCTACGTTGAAATGTTAAGTTGTAATTAGGGTTAAATTAGGGATTCCACGGCGGGAAACCCTAAAATGAGCGCGACGGCTCTTTGACCTAATGCTAAGGGTAAAATTGTAATTTTGCCTGCGACGAGGCATTTGTGAAAATTAGGGTTTGTAGTTTGTAGTTTTGAGGATTTGAAATTGAATGTGTGAAGTTTTACGGACTATTGGCGCGGCGGCCAAACAGTTAGACCTAACCTTCGGATGTGTGCAATGTGACAGAAATAATAGTAAACGCGTGAGATAATTGAATCATGCAAACAGAGAGATAATGTCATAATTTAAACCATGCAAGCAGAAATTTAAAGGCAGAATTTAAAGAGCGATTGTTAAGTTCGCGAGGTTACATGAGAGGAGCAGATACAATATGATAATGAAATTTGAATTGAACAATAATAAAATAAAATAAATAACGGTTCTAGTTATTATTTTAAAAAAAAGATTTTAGTTATTATTTTAAATTTATCTAAAAAAAGTTTTTCTTAAAAATAATAGGTTTTCATATTAATTTGGAAAAGATGTTAATGTTATTTATTTTAAAAAACAGATTTTTATATTATAACAAATTTTAATAAATTAATGATAACAATAATAGTAATAATGGTAATAATAATGATAATAATGATAATAATAATAAATAATGATAATAATAATAATAATAATAATAATAATAATAATAATAATAATAATAATAAAGCAATAATGAATTTTAAATGTGCCAAATAACCCAACAATGTTGCTAACGCAGAAATGCGCTCATCGCAACCAGATCTAAATCGGACGAAACAAAATTTATCGCAAAGAAAAAGAAATTAAGCAAAAAATAGTATTATTGCTCACACAAAAATGCGATCATCGCAACCAGATCGAACTAACACAAATGTCACGCGTCATGCACACAAATGTGCAAACATCGTATCGACATAATTCGATCAAAAATCTTATATATATAAACTCTAACAATTTAAAAATTATATATATATAAACGTAACAGTAATAGATAAAGAAAAAGAAATAACGGTAATAGATGAAGAAAAAGAAATAACGGTAAAAGATGAAGAAAAAGAAACAACAGTAATAGATGAAGGAAAAGAAATAACGGTAAACGATGAAGAAAAAGAAACAATAGTAATGGATGAAGAAGAAAACTAAATAACGGCAAACGGCACTCACTCCTCTTAGGTTTTTTTCCTTCTCCCCTTTTTTCCAACAAGGCAACACATGTATATATAGGGAACAAATTAGGGTTAACACCAAATTGTCAATAATGTCCCTAAAGCCCATTTTAAAGCCCAAACTAAATAATTAGTTAAGAAAAAATAAAATTTAAATAATTTAAAATAATTAAAATAAACTTAAAATAAAAACTAATAATCCTATTGATTCCTAAAATAAAAAATATTATAAAAAGAACAAAAATTTTTTCAATATTTTTTTATTTTATGATTTTTTGGATATTTTTATGAATAATTTAGAAAAAAGTGAAAAAAATAATATTTTAAAAAATGACTTAATTAAAATACGAAAATAATAATTAAATAATAATAAAAAACTATTTTTGTTATTTTTTTAATGAAAGATAGAAAAATTTAGAGTAAAAATAATAAAAAAACAAAAAAAAAGTGACAAAGGTGAGATTCGAACTCTCAACCTCTCACACTCATAACTCCTTACACATGTCCTCCTGCCAATTGTGCCATTTTTACTTTTTAGAAAAAAAATGCATGCCATATGATATTTACCTCTCTTTGATGTTGGCAAAAAAAATCATGAAGTTTGACTTTGGTTTGACCACAGTTGACCTCAGTTTGACCTTTTAACTGCATTGACTGCTTTTGACTTATCTGATCATCGGACTGAGCAAACTTTTGAGAAAAGTCTTGAAACTTGACATGGGGGTTCTTATACACATATAAGATGTTATGAAGCTCACTTGAAGTCTTGGAAGTCCATTTAGCCTGATTAAAGTCAAAACCCTAGTTTTGGATGCACTGCTTAGGAGGTGCATTGTCTGAGGGAATTGTCAACTCTTCTGACCAATTGTGAATTTTGTGAACCTTGTGAACCTTCTTGGAACACAAAGTCTTGTATTGTGAGGGCAAATTTTGGGGTGCAACAGCTGCCCCTGTTCAATTTTCTGAAACCTGAGGGGTTAGATTGGTATATTTACCAGTCGTAACCTGGAAGGTTGAAGGGGATTGAACACAAAAGCCCAAAAATTTGCACTCACCAGTGCATGGAGTGATATTGATGGTTGGTTGAACATGATTGAGTGGGCTTAAAGATGCCACTAGGGGAAAGTTCTTCAGTAGTATAATGAGAACTGTCAGGAGTCTGGAGTAATACTGATGTAACAGCATGTCTTCATGAGGATAGAGCAATCAATAATGATAACCCTAAAGCAGTCTTGAAGTGATAAATCTGACCTCAGGAGGATAGAGCAATCAATAGCTCTAAAGCAGTCTTGAAGTAATAATGGCTTCAGGAGGATAGAGCAATCAATAGCTCTAAAGCAGTCTTGAAATAATAATGTGATATGTCTTCAGGAGGATAGAGCAATCAATAGCTCTAAAGCAGTCTTGAAGTAATGATTTCAGGAGGATAGAGCAATGGATAGCTCTAAAGCAGTCTTGAAATAATAATGTAATTTCAGGAGGATAGAGCAATGGATAACTCTAAAGCAGTCTTGAAATAATTGGATGGCTTCAGGAGGATAGAGCAATGAATAGCTCTAAAGCAGTCTTGAAGTAGTAATATGACCTTATGAGGATAGAGCAATGAATAGCTCTAAAGCAGTCTTGAAGTAATAGGATGATTTCAGGAGGATAGAGCAATCAGTAGCTCTAAAGCAGTCTTGAAGTCATGAGAGGCTATCAGGAGGATAAAATAACCCTGAGGTTACAATAAAGCAGTCCCAAAGTAATAAGAAGCTCATCAGGAGGATAAAGTAACCCTGAGGTTACAATAAAGCAGTCCCAAAGATCATAAGATTGTTTGTTGGATAATTAACCTGAAAACAAGGTAGCATTCTGTATAACAACATTAGTTTATGCTTTATGTATGCATGTATGACATGATGCACTTAGGTAATGTACTATAGACATATATGTTATGGTATGATGTAAATGATGTATGTATGCTATGACACTGCTGGAAGTGTCTGGATATCCTTGTATAACAACTGCTGGCCAAGGAAAATAAATCCCGATTCGTTGTTGAAGAATATATAACCCTCCATCTGCTGGGGATAACAAGGTATAGATAACCTCCCGTTGTTGGGGATAACAAGGTATAGATAACCTCCCGTTGTTGGGGATAGTAGGGTATAGATAACCTTCGTTTTCGTTTGATAGTAGGATAAGTATAACATCCCGTCTTCGTTCATCGTGCCCTTATTGGAAAGTAATTTCCCGTATATCCGTATGAGGATAAAAGAGATGGATATAAATTCCAGGGGAGATTAGACTTTGTGAAAATGGATTAGTCCTACTGATGGTTTGTAACTGTCTTGTAAAGATGAACCGGCGAAGCTTCGTTGAAATCCTTCCCTCGTTCGTCCTTAGTAAATACTATTACTGCATTTTCATGCATTTCTGGTAAACATCAATCATATTAAAAGGCATACATACATTCAAACACAACCAATGGACGTTTCGCTTATGTAAATAGGGTAAAAGTAAATCTGGATTCAAAAGATGGAGTTTATTTATATCAAAAGTGACTCATACACGGGTAAGTTTGTACAAGGAGACATAAACCCTAGTAAGAGAATTTTGTCATGAAGTTTTACAAAAAGAATCAGCTATGTGGGAAATAATCCTATTGAGTTTCAATTCTACTATTGCCACTCAAGTATCTCATCTTCTTGCTGTTGAGATGGAAACGATTGGATTGAGCTTTATCTGTTTGAGCTTGAGTAAGTAGTACAACTGGTTGCAGTTTCATGAGTGCTCCAAACGAGACATAGTCATACGCTTTAATCCCTAACTTTTGCCTAGATTGCCCTTTCAGGTTTTCAATCCACCGGGATACCCTTTTTTGCCCAAGCCGCCTTTTCAGGTTTTTGACTTGCCGGGTGTACATCTTTTTATATATATATCCCTAATTTTTGCCCAAACCCTTTTGGTTTGCCGGGATGCCCTTATTTTTGCCTAGGCCTGTTAACCTAGCGGGTCTCTTTTTATGCGTAGTATTTTTTAACTATGTCTGCGTTTACAGGTTGTGGGAAGTCTTCACCATCCATTGTAGTCAGTATCATGGCACCTCCTGAGAACACTGTCTTGACTACAAATGGTCCCTCATATGTTGGAGTCCACTTGCCCCTAGGATCACCCTGTGGTAATATGATACGCTTGATTACCAAGTCACCAGCCTGATATACCTTTGGCTTAACCTTCTTGTTAAAAGCTTTGATCATCCGTTTCTGGTACATCTGGCCATGACAAACTGCTGCTAACCTTTTCTCATCAATCAAATTTATCTGGTCAAGTCGAGTCTGAATCCACTCATCTTCATCCAAGCCTGCATCCTTCATAATTCTCAAGGAGGGGATCTGAACTTCAATAGGCAGAACTGCTTCCATACCATAGACTAAGGAGAATGGGGTTGCCCCTGTTGAAGTACGTATTGTAGTACGATAACCATGCAGAGCAAATGGTAACATCTCGTGCCAATCCTTGTAAGTAATAGTCATCTTCTGTACAATCTTCTTAATGTTCTTATTAGCAGCTTCAACTGCCCCATTCATCTTTGGACGATACGGAGAAGAGTTGTGATGCTTAATCTTGAACTGCATCTTCGAAATCAACAAGGTAGTATGGGTCAACATATACTGTCTTAGTCGGCGAGCAGCCCATGCCAAAGCGCAGCAAGTTTTCTCGAGCAGTGAGTATCTTGTTTCACAGTCGGTAAACTTTTTGCTAAGGTAGTATATTGCCTGCTCTTTTCGACCAGACTCGTCATGTTGCCCCAATACACACCCCATTGAGTTGTCTAATACTGTTAAATACATAATCAAGGGTCTTTCATCAACTGGTGGCATTAAAATTGGAGGTTCTAGCAAATATCTCTTGATTTCATCAAAGGCAGTCTGGCACTCATCATTCCATTCCATCACCTGATCTTTCTTCAACAACTTGAAGATTGGCTCACAGATGGTAGTTAATTGGGAAATAAATCTTGCAATGTAGTTCAATCGTCCCAAGAAACCTCTAACCTCCTTCTCAGTACGGGGAGCTGGCATCTCTCGTATAGCTTTCACTTTTGCAGGATCCACTTCAATACCTTTTCCACTGACAATGAAACCCAGGAGCTTTCCAGATCTAACTCCAAAAGTACACTTGTTTGGATTTAATCTCAACCTGTATTTCTTCAACCTCTCAAACAACTTGTGCAGATGATCAAGATGTTGTTCTTCATTCTGAGACCTGGCTATCATATCATCCACATATACCTCTATCTCATGATGAATCATATCATGAAACAAAGCCACCATAGCACGCTGATATGTTGCCCCTGCATTCTTCAAACCAAATGGCATTACCTTATAGCAAAAGGTGCCCCACTGTGTCACAAATGTAGTCTTCTCCATATCTTCAGGTGCCATCTTGATTTGATTGTAACCAGAGAAACCATCCATAAAAGAGAATACCTTATGCTGAGCAGTGTTGTCTACCAGAATATCGATATGAAGAAGTGGAAAGTCGTCTTTAGGGCTAGCCTTGTTCAGATCTCTGTAGTCTACACACATACGTACCTTACCATCTTTCTTAGGAACTGGTACCACATTTGCAACCCACTGAGGATAAGAAGTTACGGCCAAGAACCCTGCATTGAACCTTCTGCTTCTTTGGACGACAATCTTCTTTCACTGGCAAACGGTGAACCACAATGTCCGTATCCAACCCTGGCATATCTTCATAAGACCAAGCAAAGATCTCCACATAGTCACGTAGCATCTGAACCAACCTGCTCTTGACACTGTCCTCTAAATCAGCCCCTATTTTGACCTCTTTTCTGTTTTCTTCAGTTCCCAGATTCACAACTTCGACTGGCTCTTCATGTGGCTGTATAGCTTTCTCTTCTTGTTGTAACAACCTAGCAAGCTCTACAGGTATTTCACAATCGTCCTCGTCTCCGTCTTCAGTTTGATAGATCGGATTCTCGAAATTGTAATTGGCAATAGTAGAACTGTTATCAACTGGATCCAGAGTGGATGAGGATCTGCATTTTAGTGACGTGGGTGTGTGTAAGAACACATAGCTGATAAAGCAAAAATAAAAGAAAAAGAAAGACAAGGAACACAATATTTACGAAAATGAAACGTCCATTGATTTTATTGAATGAAGTATGCAAATGAAATGACAACCCGTAACAAGCACACCATTGTGCCCCGGGTAAGGCACATGGCTTGAAAGTTTTAATTGTTCCAAATTTAAAAACATAACACAGTAATAGTATTTACTCCTGACTAAAGGAGATAGGGATAACATCTTCAGCTTTCCAATTATTGAGTCCAGCACCCACAGTAGGAAAAATCCATGCCTCCAAGTTGTGGTCTTCATCTTGATCTCCCACAGCATTGATAACCCCTTGATTGGTGATACGAACAGCACGAGCACGACGAACAGCCTTCTGGGACTCTTCTTCCACCATAGCTTTTGCATCATTGAGGGAGGCCATTGCCATTGTTGGAGGGTTTCTGATGACCACAGGAACCTTCTTCACAGCAGGAGGAGTCACACAATCCTTAACAGCCCAGGGAACCACTTCGAATGACTGACATGGAGTTTCAATGTATTCACCTTCTACTTCCAGATACTTGAAAGTGTTTACATGGCTGACAAAGTATTCTTCCTCTCCAAAGACAGTAACAACTTTTCCATTCACCGGATATCTCAACTTTTGATGTAATGTGGAGGTCACAGCACCTGCCCCATGGATCCAGGGACGACCAAGCAGACATGAGTACGAAGGACGAATATCCATCACATAGAATGTAGCAGTAAACACCTGAGAGCCAACCTTGATTGGAAGATCAATTTCCCCATGCACTACTCTTCTAGAACCATCAAAAGCCTTTACCACAATATTACTGGGCTTCAATACCGTATCTTCAGGACTCAGCTTGTTCAGGACTTCCTTAGGCAACACATTCAGAGAGGAACCATTGTCTATCAGCACATGAGACAGGGTAATGCCCCTGCATTCAATTGAAATATGCAAGGCCCTGTTATGATCCCTCTTGGCAGGGGTCAAGTCAGCATCAGAAAATCCTAACCCGTTGTCATAGGTCAGATGAGCAACACAATTCTCAAACTGGTCCACAGAAATTGCACTGGGTACATGAGCCATCTTTAGAAACTTGATCAATGACTTGGCATGAGCCTCAGAACATAATAACAGGGAGAGCATAGAAATCTTTGAGGGAGTATGCCCCAGCTGATCAACAATATCATAATCACTCTTGCGAATGATTTTCAATACTTCTTCCATCTGCTTAGAGAGGTCATCAGCAGCTGGCACATCAGTAGATACAGGCTCAATAACAGGACCCTTGCCCCGAGCATCAGTGGTGGAAGTAACAGCAGGAGTAACTGCACTCTTAGAAGCAACTGGAGGAGAGAAGACTCTTCCACTACGAGTGATCTTGCTAGATCCAGCAATATTATCAATGTCAACAGGCATATCAGGTAAAGGCTCCTGCTTGACACCATGGATGTAAACATCAGACCCATAGTGCCATGGCACAGCTTTGTCAGATGTATAAGGAATAGGACCAGGAGTGGTAATGATCAGAGGAGCTACTCTGGCTTCAGCAACAACTTTCACAGGACCTTCAGCAGTAATCTTGATTGGGCCCTGATGAGTGATTTTAATGGGACCCTTTGAAGTGATTCTTAGTGGTACTTTGTCAACCATGTCAACCTCTTTAATCTTCTTACCCTGAGTCAGATGATCCACCATACTTTCTACAGATGCTGGTCTTCTTTCAAACACTATAGTATATTTATCCATGAGACGTTGAATCCCATCTTTCAAAATGAAGCAACTATCCGGCTTATAGGTACAATATAGACAATCTTCATGACAACCTGGAAAGATCCCAGCTTGTACTAACCTCTTTTTGATAACAGACAATGGTGTGTTCAACTCCATAACTGAATAGACATGCAGATCTTCATCAATATCTTCATCAATGGCGTTGACAGTCTTCTCGTGATTTGGCATTGGAGCTGTAATCACATTTGGAGTACCTGGTGGATCAAACTCAATTTCTCCAGCATCAATCATATCCTGAATTTTGTTCTTCAAGACCCAGCAGTTATTAGTATCATGTCCTGGACAGTTTGAATGATATGCACATCGTGCATTGGGATTGTACTTGGGAGAGGTAACATTGGGATTCTGAGGGGCCTCCCTCAGGGTAATAAGTTCAGCTTTCAACAAGTGTTGCAATGCCTGAGCCATTGACATGTTGATCTTTGTGAACTGTCTTCTAGCCCTCTGTTGGTTGCCTTGAGGCTGCTCTGTTGTTGCAGGAGTTGGATTTGAAATATGAACTGCACTAACAGACTGATGCCTTCTGTTACGATCAGGCTGACCATACACAGCATTAGATTCTTTCTTCCCAGTGGGAGGCTTCTTTGCAGCACCTGATGAAGAAGTGCCCACTTGGATCTTACCACTCTTGATACCATTCTCTACTCGCTCTCCTGTCATGATCAACTCAGTGAAGCCAGATGATGAGCTTCCAATGAGATGACTGTAAAACGGACCATTCAGCGTACACATGAACATATCAACCAACTCCCTATCAGTCAAAGGGGGTTGAACTCTTCCAGCTAAGTCTCTCCACTTCTGAGCATACTCCTTAAAGCTTTCTTTGGCACCCATAGACATGCTCTGAAGCTGCATGCGAGTGGGGGCTAAGTCAGCATTGTATTGATACTGCTTGTAGAAAGCTTCAGCAAGGTCATTCCAATCTCTGATGTTGACACTCTCCAACTGATAATACCACTCTAGCTGAGCTCCAGCTAAACTCTCTTGAAAGAAATGGATCCACAACTTTTTATCAGCAGTGTGGGGTTGCATTCTTCTGACATAAGACCTCAGATGCAATTTGGGACAAGAGACCCCATCATAGATAACAAATGTAGGAACTTTGAACCCAATGGGTATGACCACCCCAGATATCAAGCTCAAATCCTCAAAATCCAGCCCAGATGATTTCTGTAATTCCATAGCATCCATTCTATCCACCAGCATCTTGAATTTGTCTTCGTTAGGCTCATGGTAGTAGTTAGCCTCAGAATCAGAGTCCCCCATAGTGTTGTGGAGACTGCCTCTCTCCTGCTCAGATTCTTCAGATTCATAGTCTTCAACCTGTTCCTTGGTCTTGACAGGACCTTTGAACCTTCTTCCCATGTTGAGCAACCCAGCAGACCTTCTAGCCTTCTTAGTCTTCTTGGCCAGCAGTGTCTTCAATTCATCCTGCCCCTTGGATAGGTTCAGGATCAGCTCTTGGAACTGTGCATTCTGTGCCTGGAGATCCTTAACTGATTGTTCAAGAGCCATTGCTGAAATAAACAGCGAGAAGATGAGAAACCTGTGCACAATTATAAACCTGTGATGCAATGATATGGGAATGCATATGCAATGTTTTCAAGGACCGCAGGATTTAAATTTGCTTAAACAAACAAGAAAGTAACTTTTTATTAGTAATAACTTGTTTTGCCTTTTAGGCTTACAAAAAATGAAAACGAAATAAGTACAAAAGATGGGGTTTTAAGTCTCCCATGGACGTTTCCTCTTTGTGTTGAGGTATGAGTTGAGGTTTCGTTCCTCATGAAGTAGCTTTGTTAGCTCTAGGATCCTTGCTTGGCTTGCTTTGTAATGAGCCTCGAAAGCATCCCTTTGCTCTTTCAGTTGGATCCATGATCTCTGCAAGTCTTCCATATCAGTAGGCATGTCTGGGTGAAGGATGGTATAAGCTGTGTCTCCTTCAGCAACAGGTTCCATGGTAACTGGTAGGACGGCAGGATATGGCATCATGAGTGTCTGAGCACGAGATCGTACCCATCTGAGATAAGCCTCCATAGGAATAGTGTACTTAGGCTCCAATGTCTTGCTGTCAATCCTGTTTACCTTTCCCCAAGCTCGGATGAATCTCTGACGGTAACCCTGAAGATCGTTGTCGTAATCAAACACAATGCCCTGAATCAACATGTCATGTGGACCATCGCTCCGGGCGTAACCAAACTGTCGTAAAGCTAGAGATGGGTTGTAGGTGATGCCTCCTCTTATGCCTATAAGTGGCACATTAGGAAACTCTCCACAACGGTCAATGATGGTGACATTCTCCATAGATCTGGAGCACCAATGGATGTCTGAGTGAGAAAGTGACATGATCCTCTTGGACCATCTGAACCCTTGCTCATTCTTTATTACTGAGCGAGGAAGGTGAGAAATAAACCACCTAGAAAGTAAAGGTATGCAGCACATCAAAGTTCCTCTTGCCCTTGTAGTACGGGTGTGAAGAGAATGTAGGATGTCTCCAAGTAAGGTAGGCACTGGATTGTGACTCAGGAATATGTTGATGGCATGAACGTCTATGAACTGATCAGGATTGGGGAACAACACTAAGCCATAAATCAATAAGGCTAAGATCTCCTCAAAAGCATCGTAACTCATAGCCTTCAAGAACATTTGAGCTTTATCCACTAATACCTTGGCAAGAATACCTTTAACTCCACTTCTCGTCTCTAGAACAATGTCGGACTTCTTCAGATGTAGAGCTGCAGCAATAACTTCTGGTTTAAGCTCCTTCTCTAAGCCTGTGAATGGCTTCTGATCAAGAACAGGTATACCCAGAAGTTTAGAGAACTCCTCCATGGTTGGAACCAGCTGATAATCGGGAAATGTAAAGCAATGGTGCTTAGGGTCAAAGAACTGAAACAGCACACTCATCATGTCTTCACTGAACCCTGAAGTAACTAGATCCAATAAGTGACCATGTCTCTTGTTGAACTGGGAATGATCAGGCACTAGGGAAACCAACTCCTTGAGCTTAGCAGGTATCCCTACAAAGTTGATCCTGATGGTGTTTCTACGAGCAGAAGCCATGACCTGCAACAAAGAACAAAGATAAATCCTTTGGTCCTTGAAATGGTTAGGGAGAATGATATGCTCATGATGCATGATGATGTCATGATGTTATGTTCAATCACAAACATGTGGCACACACAAACAAGTCACACCATAGCCCTAGGTTTAAAGGCTTGCATGAGGTTCAAAGGCAAGTACCCTCCCCTGAAGTTAGATGGTTCATCCTGTCCTACAAAAGTAACCAGGTTCTAAGGGATCTCAATATCATTGATCCTTCACAAGGGTGGTTGTTCAGAAGGCAACTTACTTGCCAACCAAAACCCTCCAAGTTTAAGATCTCAATGAGCGTAGTATCGAGTGTCAACCAACTTCAGTCTGCACCAAAGCCGGTTACCTCACTACTTTCTAAAGGCCAAGATGAGTTAACTAGGGTTCTAAAAGTCAGTTAGTGCATTGACAACATATGGCAGCCTCAATATTATCCTCAACTTGACTTAAGGAATATAAGCACCAACCAAGAAGTCGCACTAACTATGGCCACCAGATCAACCGTATCGATATACGTCGTACAGTTTCCTTGGTCTATTGCCATTTACCTAAGGTACACTAGATCCGGGTTAGGACCTTTCACACATAAGAGCACCCCAACAATATAATAATAAAGCAAACAAGGCAAACAATTTAAAGTGATCTTAATTCCTAAGGGTACCCCTCTTAAATAGATCCCCAGCAGAGTCGCCAGTTCTGTAACACGGTGGGAGAACTGACTTTAAACAATGTTGCGGATAGCAAGAGTCGCCACCGACTTTTATTTTATCCATAAGGAAAGGTTATAAAAGAACAGGAAAGACCTTAGAGAATATTTTGGGTCCGGGGGGTAGGTTATGAAAAGGGAAGGTGTTAGCACCCTTTTCATCCATGGTTATCCATGGGCTCTTAGGTACTTAAGCTCACTTTTGAATTGTTTTGAAAGTGTAGTGTGTGAATAGCAAAAAATTTCAGAATAGTTTAATAATAATCCGTGTATGGATGTGAAAAAAACTTGTTTGAAAATTTTGTTGGAAATTTGTTTAAGTGTGAAAAAGTTTTGAAGTGAGCAAGTATCTAGGAGTAGCCTACCCTAATGTTTTAAGGTCTTTCTTATTCTTTATCCTTTCCTTAGTAAGACTATCCCTACTAAAATGGAGTAGGTAGTCCTTACTTTGGATGTTAAGGGACATGTGAGGGACAATTGGATTTTTGAAGGCCATTGTGGGGTGTAATAAGCAAACTGGAGGGACTATCATCATTTTTCGAAAGGGACTCGATTCGTAAAGGCAACCATAAGGGACTTTGATGATTTTCTTTTTGAGGGACTTGCTTTATACACCCTACTTAACCAATATTCATAGGCAACTTGAGGGATATCCTTAGGAAGTGAGACGGCGATTAAAATCGACTTACGTGTGTGACGTGTTTATTTTAATTATCTTTATTTAAAAGTGATCTAAATTTATTTTAATATTACATACAGGTTGTTACACTCCCTAATTACTAACCATAATAATAATTAAATAATTAAACAACTTTACATCCAAGAAACAATTACAAAATAATAGGCAAAATAATTAAATAAAATATAAATAAGCAATAATAAATAATAAAGGGGGTTAATTCTAAGTTTACTCGGCAAGACATCGCATCTTGTGCCTACGTGTCCTTACGGGAGTGGAATCAGAGTAATCGTAGTTCCCCTCAAAAGGGAGGTTAGAGATCTCTTGACAGTGGTCAAGGTCTCAAGGGGAATAAACGCGCCTTAAGGACACGCTTACGCGGAGTGTAGGAACTCCAAATTTCTACGTTGAAATGTTAAGTTGTAATTAGGGTTAAATTAGGGATTCCACGGCGGGAAACCCTAAAATGAGCGCGACGGCTCTTTGACCTAATGCTAAGGGTAAAATTGTAATTTTGCCTGCGGCGAGGCATTTGTGAAAATTAGGGTTTGTAGTTTGTAGTTTTGAGGATTTGAAATTGAATGTGTGAAGTTTTACGGACTATTGGCGCGGCGGCCAAACAGTTAGACCTAACCTTCGGATGTGTGCAATGTGACAGAAATAATAGTAAACGCGTGAGATAATTGAATCATGCAAACAGAGAGATAATGTCATAATTTAAACCATGCAAGCAGAAATTTAAAGGCAGAATTTAAAGAGCGATTGTTAAGTTCGCGAGGTTACATGAGAGGAGCAGATACAATATGATAATGAAATTTGAATTGAACAATAATAAAATAAAATAAATAACGGTTCTAGTTATTATTTTAAAAAAAAGATTTTAGTTATTATTTTAAATTTATCTAAAAAAAGTTTTTCTTAAAAATAATAGGTTTTCATATTAATTTGGAAAAGATGTTAATGTTATTTATTTTAAAAAACAGATTTTTATATTATAACAAATTTTAATAAATTAATGATAACAATAATAGTAATAATGGTAATAATAATGATAATAATGATAATAATAATAAATAATGATAATAATAATAATAATAATAATAATAATAATAATAATAATAATAATAATAATAATAATAATAATAAAGCAATAATGAATTTTAAATGTGCCAAATAACCCAACAATGTTGCTAACGCAGAAATGCGCTCATCGCAACCAGATCTAAATCGGACGAAACAAAATTTATCGCAAAGAAAAAGAAATTAAGCAAAAAATAGTATTATTGCTCACACAAAAATGCGATCATCGCAACCAGATCGAACTAACACAAATGTCACGCGTCATGCACACAAATGTGCAAACATCGTATCGACATAATTCGATCAAAAATCTTATATATATAAACTCTAACAATTTAAAAATTATATATATATAAACGTAACAGTAATAGATAAAGAAAAAGAAATAACGGTAATAGATGAAGAAAAAGAAATAACGGTAAAAGATGAAGAAAAAGAAACAACAGTAATAGATGAAGGAAAAGAAATAACGGTAAACGATGAAGAAAAAGAAACAATAGTAATGGATGAAGAAGAAAACTAAATAACGGCAAACGGCACTCACTCCTGTTAGGTTTTTTTCCTTCTCCCCTTTTTTCCAACAAGGCAACACATGTATATATAGGGAACAAATTAGGGTTAACACCAAATTGTCAATAATGTCCCTAAAGCCCATTTTAAAGCCCAAACTAAATAATTAGTTAAGAAAAAATAAAATTTAAATAATTTAAAATAATTAAAATAAACTTAAAATAAAAACTAATAATCCTATTGATTCCTAAAATAAAAAATATTATAAAAAGAACAAAATTTTTTTCAATATTTTTTTATTTTATGATTTTTTGGATATTTTTATGAATAATTTAGAAAAAAGTGAAAAAAATAATATTTTAAAAAATGACTTAATTAAAATACGAAAATAATAATTAAATAATAATAAAAAACTATTTTTGTTATTTTTTTAATGAAAGATAGAAAAATTTAGAGTAAAAATAATAAAAAACAAAAAAAAAGTGACAAAGGTGAGATTCGAACTCTCAACCTCTCACACTCATAACTCCTTACACATGTCCTCCTGCCAATTGTGCCATTTTTACTTTTTAGAAAAAAAATGCATGCCATATGATATTTACCTCTCTTTGATGTTGGCAAAAAAAATCATGAAGTTTGACTTTGGTTTGACCACAGTTGACCTCAGTTTGACCTTTTAACTGCATTGACTGCTTTTGACTTATCTGATCATCGGACTGAGCAAACTTTTGAGAAAAGTCTTGAAACTTGACATGGGGGTTCTTATACACATATAAGATGTTATGAAGCTCACTTGAAGTCTTGGAAGTCCATTTAGCCTGATTAAAGTCAAAACCCTAGTTTTGGATGCACTGCTTAGGAGGTGCATTGTCTGAGGGAATTGTCAACTCTTCTGACCAATTGTGAATTTTGTGAACCTTGTGAACCTTCTTGGAACACAAAGTCTTGTATTGTGAGGGCAAATTTTGGGGTGCAACACATGCGAGTGGGGGCTAAGTCAGCATTGTATTGATACTGCTTGTAGAAAGCTTCAGCAAGGTCATTCCAATCTCTGATGTTGACACTCTCCAACTGATAATACCACTCTAGCTGAGCTCCAGATAAACTCTCTTGAAAGAAATGGATCCACAACTTTTTATCAGCAGTGTGGGGTTGAATTCTTCTGACATAAGACCTCAGATGCAATTTGGGACAAGAGACCCCATCATAGACAACAAATGTAGGAACTTTGAACCCAATGGGTATGACCACCCCAGATATCAAGCTCAAATCCTCAAAATCCAGCCCAGATGATTTCTGTAATTCCATAGCATCCATTCTATCCACCAGCATCTTGAATTTGTCTTCGTTAGGCTCATGGTAGTAATTAGCCTCAGAATCAGAGTCCCCCATAGTGTTGTGGAGACTGCCTCTCTCCTGCTCAGATTCTTCAGATTCATAGTCTTCAACCTGTTCCTTGGTCCTGACAGGACCTTTGAACCTTCTTCCCATGTTGAGCAACCCAGCAGACCTTCTAGCTTTCTTAGTCTTCTTGGCCAGCAGTGTCTTCAATTCATCCTGCCCCTTGGATAGGTTCAGGATCAGCTCTTGGAACTGTGCATTCTGTGCCTGGAGATCCTTAACTGATTGTTCAAGAGCCATTGCTGAAATAAACAGCGAGGAGATGAGAAACCTGTGCCCAATTATAAACCTGTGATGCAATGATATGGGAATGCATATGCAATGTTTTCAAGGACCGCAGGATTTAAATTTGCTTAAACAAACAAGAAAGTAACTTTTTATTAGTAATAACTTGTTTTGCCTTTTAGGCTTACAAAAAATGAAAACGAAATAAGTACAAAAGATGGGGTTTTAAGTCTCCCATGGACGTTTCCTCTTTGTGTTGAGGTATGAGTTGAGGTTTCGTTCCTCATGAAGTAGCTTTGTTAGCTCTAGGATCCTTGCTTGGCTTGCTTTGTGATGAGCCTCGAAAGTATCCCTTTGCTCTTTCAGTTGGATCCATGATCTCTGCAAGTCTTCCATATCAGTAGGCATGTCTGGGTGAAGGATGGTATAAGCTGTGTCTCCTTCAGCAACAGGTTCCATGGTAACTGGTAGGATGGCAGGATATGGCATCATGAGTGTCTGAGCACGAAATCGTACCCATCTGAGATAAGCCTCCATAGGAATGGTGTACTTAGGCTCCAGTGTCTTGCTGTCAATCCTGTTTACCTTTCCCCAAGCTCGTATGAATCTCTGACGGTAACCCTGAAGATCGTTGTCGTAGTCAAACACGATGCCCTGAATCAACATGTCATGTGGACCATCGCTCCGGGCGTAACCAAACTGTCGTAAAGCTAGAGATGGGTTGTAGGTGATGCCTCCTCTTATGCCCAGAAGTGGCACATTAGGAAACTCCCCACAACGGTCAATGATGGTGACATTCTCCATAGATCTGGAGCACCAATGGATGTCTGAGTGAGAAAGTGACATGATCCTCTTGGACCATCTGAACCCTTGCTCATTCTTCATTACTGAGCGAGGAAGGTGAGAAATAAACCACCTAGAAAGTAAAGGTATGCAGCACATCAAAGTTCCTCTTGCCCTTGTAGTACGGGTGTGAAGAGAATGTAGGATGTCTCCAAGTAAGGTAGGCACTGGATTGTGACTCAGGAATATGTTGATGGCATGAACGTCTATGAACTGATCAGGATTGGGGAACAACACTAAGCCATAAATCAATAAGGCTAAGATCTCCTCAAAAGCATCGTAGCTCATAGCCTTCAAGAACATTTGAGCTTTATCCACTAATACCTTGGCAAGAATACCTTTAACTCCACTTCTCGTCTCTAGAACAATGTCAGACTTCTTCAGATGTAGAGCTGCAGCAATAACTTCTGGTTTAAGCTCCTTCTCTAAGCCTGTGAATGGCTTCTGATCAAGAACAGGTATACCCAGAAGTTTAGAGAACTCCTCCATGGTTGGAACCAGCTGATAATCAGGAAATGTAAAGCAATGGTGCTTAGGGTCAAAGAACTGAAACAACACACTCATCATGTCTTCACTGAACCCTGAAGTAACTAGATCCAATAAGTGACCATGTCTCTTGTTGAACTGGGAATGATCAGGCACTAGGGAAACCAACTCCTTGAGCTTAGCAGGTATCCCTACAAAGTTGATCCTGATGGTGTTTCTACGAGCAGAAGCCATGACCTGCAACAAAGAACAAAGATAAATCCTTTGGTCCTTGAAATGGTTAGGGAAAATGATATGCTTATGATGCATGATGATGTCATGATGTCATGCTCAATCACAAACATGTGGCACACACAAACAAGTCACACCATAGCCCTAGGTTTAAAGGCTTGCATGAGGTTCAAAGGCAAGTACCCTCCCCTGAAGTTAGATGGTTCATCCTGTCCTACAAAAGTAACCAGGTTCTAAGGGATCTCCATATCATTGATCCTTCACAAGGGTGGTTGTTCAGAAGGCAACTTACTTGCCAACCAAAACCCTCCAAGTTTAAGATCTCAATGAGCGTAGTATCGAGTGTCAACCAACTTCAGTCTGCACCAAAGCCGGTTACCTCACTACTTTCTAAAGGCCAAGATGAGTTAACTAGGGTTCTAAAAGTCAGTTAGTGCATTGACAACATATGGCAGCCTCAATATTATCCTCAACTTGACTTAAGGAATATAAGCACCAACCAAGAAGTCGCACTAACTATGGCCACCAGATCAACCGTATCGATATACGTCGTACAGTTTCCTTGGTCTATTGCCATTTACCTAAGGTACACTAGATCCGGGTTAGGACCTTTCACACATGAGAGCACCCCAACAATATAATAATAAAGCAAACAAGGCAAACAATTTAAAGTGATCTTAATTCCTAAGGGTACCCCTCTTAAATAGGTCCCCAGCAGAGTCGCCAGTTCTGTAACACGGTGGGAGAACTGACTTTAAACAATGTTGCGGATAGCAAGAGTCGCCACCGACTTTTATTTTATCCATAAGGAAAGGTTATAAAAGAACAGGAAAGACCTTAGAGAATATTTTGGGTCCGGGGGGTAGGTTATGAAAAGGGAAGGTGTTAGCACCCTTTTCATCCATGGTTATCCATGGGCTCTTAGGTACTTAAGCTCACTTTTGAATTGTTTTGAAAGTGTAGTGTGTGAATAGAAAATTTTCAGAATAGTTTAATAATAATCCGTGTATGGATGTGAAAAAAAACTTGTTTGAAAACTTGTTGAAAATTTGTTTAAGTGCGAAACAGTTTTGAAGTGAGCAAGCACCTAGGAGTAACCTACCCTAATGTTTAAAGGTCTTTCTTATTCTTCATTCTTTCCTTTAGTAAGACTATCCCTACTATAATGGAGTAGGTAGTCCTTACTTTGGATGTTAAGGGATATGTGAGGGACAACTTGACTTTGAAGGCCATTGTGGGATGTAATAAGCACATATAAGGGACTATCATTATTTTTCGAAAGGGACTCGATTCGTAAAGACAACCATAAGGGACTTTGATGATTTTTCTATTTGAGGGACTTGCTTTATACACCCCACTTAACCATTATTCGTAGGCAACTTGAGGGATATCCTTAGGAAGTGAGACGGCGATTAAAATCGACTTGCGTGTGTGACGTGTTTATTTTAATTATCTTTATTTAAAAGTGATCTAAATTTATTTTAATATTACATACATGTTGTTAACTCCCTAATTACTGACCATAATAATAATTAAATAATTAAACAACTTTACATCCAAGAAACAATTACAAAATAATAAGCAAAATAATTAAATAGCAAAGATAAATAAAATATAAATAAGCAATAATAAATAATAAAGGGGGTTAATTCTAAGTTTACTCGGCAAGACATCGCATCTTGTGCCTACGTATCCTTACGGGAGTGGAATCAGAGTAATCGTAGTTCCCCTCAAAAGGGAGGTTAGAGACTTCTTGACTGTGGTCAAGGTCTCACGGGGAATAAACATGTCTTAAGGACACGCTTACGTGGAGTGTAGAAACTCCAAATCTCTATGTTGAATTGTTAAGTTGTAATTAGGGTTAAATTAGGTTAGGGATTCCACGGCGGGAAACCCTAAAATGAGCGCGGCGGCTCTTTGACCTAATACTAGGGGTAAAAGTTGTAATTTTGCCTGCGGCGAGGCATTTGTGAAAAGTTTAGGGTTTGTAGTTTGTAGTTTTGAGGTTGAGGACTATTGACGCGGCGGTCATATGCTAGACCTAATTCCTTCGGATGTGTGTAGTGCGACAGAAACAGTGGTAAACGCGTGAGATAATTGAATCATGCAAACAGAGAGATAATGTCATAATTTACCCATGCAAGCAGAAATTTAAAGGCAGAAATTAAAGCGCGATTGTTAGGATTCGCGAGGTTACATGAGAGGAGCAGTTACAATATGATGATGAAATTTGAATAAAATAAAACGTAATAAGCTGCAAAAATGAACACACGCGTTAGTGGGCAAAGTCAGACGGCCATCGGGTGAATTACGAAGACAGTGAAGAAAAAGATGCAAATTTTGGGACTTCATTATTTTGAAAAAGATCTTAATTTAATCTATAGGAAAAAGAGAAATAATGTTAGTTTTTTTAAAAAAAGGAACTTAATTTTTATTTTGAAAATTGTTTTAGTTTTAATCTAAAAAGATCAATTTGTATTAAAAAGAGTTTTTTTATTTAAATAAAAAAAGCTTTACTTAATTATCAAAAAAAAAAAGGTTTAATTTAATTAAAAAAGTTTTATTTTATTATTTTTTATTTAAAACAAATTAACTTTTCATTATATAATATTAAAAAACGAAAAAAGAAAAAAGGAAGTAACAGTTGGGCCGGTAGCTACATCCGGCCCCAACCCGGTTGTGCAATCAATAAACTAAAGAAACACAGGAACTAGGGTTTCAAAACCCTATTGCGTCTCGCGGCGCCGTTTCTCTCGTTTCTCTTCGTCTTTCCTTCATGTTTCGCCCTGTTCCTCGCCTCTTTTCCTTCGTATCATCTTCTCCACGCTAAAAGAACAGAAAAAAACATGTCAATATGCTGATAATGGAATGATGACTTACGGTTGGTTCTCGCTGGTGACTATCGATGAACAAGGGCGATGATGATGTTGCAAATCTGAGCCTCAACGGATGTTTGCCCGTCGTTGAATGAAACGGCGCCGGCGAACTATGTTGGTTCGCTTGTGTTTTTTATGATGAACTTCGAACCGTCTTCGTCGTTCCTTTTCTCCCTTTCGATCTCGCGGCCGCTTTCCACTCTCTCCCGCTTCGTCTCCCGGGTTTGATCAGGTGCTATGGTTCTTTATATATCTTTTTCGATTTCTCTTTTGGGCTTGGACCGTTGAGTTTACGTTACTGATATGATTTGAAGAGATTTGGGGATTTTATCTGATATGATTTGATTGGATTTTTTTCATGTGAATTGATTCGGTTGTGGATTTATCTCTGAATTGGATTTTGAATCAATTTTGTTCTTTCCTTTTCCAGATTCACTTGGATATGGTTCCGGATTTACTCTTTGATATCTGGTTTGGTTCAATCTTTCTGATATTGACATGTTTCTGATGTGGATACCTGGTTTATTAACTGATAGTTTCGGCTCCTTTGATATTTGCTTTTTCTGATATAGATCCAACTGAGGTTTGATCCTCCATTTTAATGTCAGGTTCGCTGCTTGTATCCAACTGTGAAGTTTGAACTCTATTTCTTGATTCTTCCAATTTCTGATGCGGAACTGAATTGGACATCGTTCAGTATCCTTGGTACCGGGCTGTGATGTTCTGAACTGAGCCCTCATGCTCATAGCAATTTGAGGTAGTTTGGCCGTGGGATTTTACTGATATGACCTGAGCTTTGGTTCCTTATTTTTCTGGATTGAACTGGTCTTACAGCTTGTGAGTTGAGCATGATTTCCTTTTACTTGTGGCGTATGAATTCAGTTTTGGGGTGTTATCATTCCAAGGCATGAATCTTAGTTTCTTTTGGTCCTAACATCTCCTTCTATGATTTTCAGGGCTGGATTACTTGTGCTGTTTGTTGTGCGATAAGAGGCTATGATGTTGTCCTCAACTGAGCCTCTGTGTTGGATATTTTTCTTGCTAACTTCGTGCACTTCCAGCCTCCAATTGGCCTTACAGATTTGCTTGATAGTTGCTACAATATTTACTTGATGAATGGCATTTTGTTTTGGCTTTGAGATAGAGATCATTTATCGGTTAATCATTTATCGGCCCGAACTTCTTTTACCTCTTCATCTTTCTCGGTTGTCCCGCATTGATAAGAAACAGTAGCCACTTGATCTGACGCCAATGGCGCGGATCGGTAACGGGGTAGGTCGCAGCTTCGGTTGTGCCACTCCCGGCACTCGATGATGACGATGTTCTGAGAGTGTCAAACAATTTCTAACATCTTTTTTTTTCTATTCTGTTTGTTTTGTTTTGATGTGCAGGTGAATCGGAGACTTTGCGGAGAAGCTCAAAGGACATCAAGAAGGATACTTAGAAATTTTAGGGCTTAGGACTTTTTAGGATATACACCTCTTTTGTAACTTGTAATAAAAAAAGCATTATGAAATAATTCAATAATACATTTTTTTATCCAAATTATTTCCCTTTTGTAAATCGTGATGAAATATTATGAATAAAATTCAACTTTCTATCCAAATTCTCTTTACAAATTGTAATAATAATAAAATATTATGAATGAACTTCACATATTTATTAAAATCATCTTCCATTTCTTCTCCATGATTTAATTCACAAACATCTCAACATACGATTCATCAGTCGAATATCCTTGAATTAATCCGATCCAATCTTAATACCTTTGACATGAATAAGCTCCAATAATCAGTAGAAGTTTTCACTGTTGTCCCTCTAAAGATGAACTGGAAGATAGAAGAATGATCTCTTGTTAAACCCTGTTCTACAGATCAGACTTTCCAGACCAAATTGATATCAAACCCACGTACATAAACGCCTCAGAACTTAATAACAACCCGTCTTCAAGGAATTAGCTGATTTTGCGTAAAATGACCAAAATACCCCTGGAACCAAATCTCTCTTTGATGTTGGCAAAAAAACAAAATCATGAGGTTTGACTTTGGTTTGACCACAGTTGACCTCAGTTTGACTTTTTAACTGCGTTGACTGCTTTTGACTTATCTGATCATCTGACTGAGCAAACTTTTGAGAAAAGTCTTGAAACTTGACATGGGGGTTCTTATACACATATAAGATGTTATGAAGCTCACTTGAAGTCTTGGAAGTCCATTTAGCCTGATTAAAGTCAAAACCCTAGTTATGGATGCCCTGCTTAGGAGGTGCATTGTCTGAGGGAATTGTCAACTCTTCTGACCAATTGTGAACTTTGTGAACCTTGTGAATCTTCATAAGATATCTTGTGATACTCATGGGAGGTATTGTGAAGCTTGTGAACCTTGTGAATCTTCATAAGATATCTTGCGATACTCATGGGAGGTATTGTGAAGCTTGTGAACATCATGAAGTGGCTTTGTAGACCTCATGACCCTTAGGAAAGCTTTGTAAACATTGTGAATCTTGTGAACTTTGTGAACCTTCATAAAGTAGCTTGTGGACTTTATGAACTTCATGAAAGGTTATGCAAGTTGTTGGAGAACTTGTGAACCTTGTGAACCTTCTTAGAACACAAAGTCTTGTATTGTGAGGGCAAATTTTGGGGTGCAACAGTGGGGAATTTATATGATTGGAAAGATTGAGCCGACGACATCTAACGGACACCGGTTCATTTTGGTAGCAATCGATTATTTTACCAAATGGGTGGAAGCGGCATCATATGCTAATGTGACCAAGCAGGTGGTAGCCAAGTTTATCAAACGAGATATCATTTGCAGATATGGAATCCCTGAGCGGATTATTACCGACAACGGTTCGAACTTAAATAACAAAATGATGAAGGAGTTGTGTCAGAGTTTTAAGATCGAACATCACAACTCTTCTCCTTACCGACCCAAGATGAATGGCGCTGTCGAAGCGGCCAATAAGAACATAAAGGAGATTGTTCAGAAGATGGTGGTGACCTATAAGGACTGGCACGAGATGCTACCTTTCTCTTTGCACGGTTATCGTACGACGGTACGCACATCAACCGGGGCAACCCCGTTCTCGTTGGTATACGGAATGGAAGCGGTGTTACCACTGGAAGTTGATATTCCTTCCCTGAGGGTATTACGAGATGTCCAACTTGACGAGGCAGAATGGGTGAAGGACAGGTTGAACCAGCTGAGTTTAATGGATGAGAAGAGGCTAGCTTCTCTAGCATACGGTCGTTTGTACCAAAGCCGAATGAAGAAAACGTATGATAAGATGATACATCCTCGGAGCTTTCAGACGGGCGACCTGGTGCTGAAAAGGATTCTCCCGCCACAGGCAGATCACAGGGGCAAGTGGACCCCCAACTACGAAGGGCCATACGTTGTCAGAAAAGTCTTTTCAGGAGGAGCATTGTTGTTGTCCACCATGGACGGTGAAGACCTTACGTCGCCTGTGAATTCGGACGCGGTTAAAAAATACTTTGCTTGAAATTGACCCGCTGGACAAAAAAAAAAGAGAGAGTCCAGGCAAAAATGGGGCATCCTGGCGAACCAAAAACAGAATAAAAGGTTCGGGCAAAAATTAGGGATAAAATTGAAAAGATGTACACCCGCGAAGTTGAAAACCTACACTGGGCGGCTTCGGCAAAAAAGGGTATCCCGGTGAACCGAAAACCCGCAAAGGGCAGTTCACGCAAAAGTTAGGGATTTGAAAAGCAAATGACTGCGGTCCGAGTTTGATACTGCGTTGCATATTGGTGCGGGAGAATATGCCTGAGAGTTCGTTTATCAGAGACAATCTCTTCAGAAGTTTGAATACCGGGAAAGCGCCAGAGTCAGGCGAGTCATAGGAGGATCAGCTCACGATGTTTGTCTGCATCACGTTGCTGACATATGTGCAAATTTGATTTGTCATTGTATTTATGCTTCTTGTGCATACTTGTATATTTGTTATGCGTAACTTCCTCTTTTCAGGAGTTACATCCAGTGTACAAAATTCTGCCCATTCAGGGGCCCAATCAATAAAACATGTTATTCAGTATTTGATGCTTGTTCTTTACTGTTTTGTATGTGAAAAACACCAATGTTTTGATAAAACTAGCAGTTGCATAACGTTGCTGGCCCTTGCCAATAATTGCTAAAACTTCGAATTGACTGAAAATGATGTCACTAACTCTAACTTGAATAGATTTGGTTGTATAGACCTGTCTTGTCTCGTTTGTGGTGTTGCAGGGTTCTTGCCTATATGAAGTGGACGATCAGAAGATTGCAGTCCTAACCGGAGGCTCGTGACGAAAAGACTTGATCATTATGTGAAGTGAATCCCCGTGCAGGTCACGCTTCATTCCCTGAAGCTGAGATGACAATGTTCCTTACTGAAGAAGGATCAAATTCCCCAGCTAGTCGCAGCTTATCTGAAGGACATTCTCCAGCAGGGTCGCTTACCCTCAGCAGAGTTTGGTGATTCCAAGATTGTAGGCTGTATTCAGACAGTGTGGTGTCCCCCCAAAAAGGATTTCTTATCCTCAACAGAGCCATTTAGCTTTCAGAGAGTTGTAAACTGTGTTCAGACAGTTATCCTCCCCAGTAGGGTTGTTCATTCTCCCCAGCGGAGTCGGTTAATATTTCCCAAGAGAGCCGTTTCTTCCCCAGCGGAGTTTTTCTCTCCCCAGCAGGTGTCTTCTTTCCTCCCAGTGGAAATAGAAGGTTTAAAGCTCTCCCCGGCAGAGTTCGTTGTATGTCCTGGCATTTATTTTGCCGGAATACTTGGTGGCAACCGTTCCTTCCCCAGCGGGGTAGTATTTGTCCTCGACATCCATAATGAAGCGAGCTTATCAGAGCTGTTCCCGGCAACCCGAACCAGCATTTGCATTTGCATGCATTATCATGTTTGCATCCCTCTAGAAAATGCGTAGCATTTCCATGCTGTATGGAACATTACGCCATTGTCAAACATACGCATTTTGAAACATAAATCAGGTTGGTTAACCTTTTGCTTTCAAGTGTGTTTCTCAACAGGAGTGTGGAGTTCTAAAGCTCAGGGGTCTTTTCAGATAATCAAAGTCTTGACGTGAGACATACGATGATGCGATTCAGTTTATCATCATCCCCACAGAGTTAATGATTGAGGTTTTCTCGTGTCTGATCATCAGACTGTTTTGTCAAGTTTGTTGCTGCAGTAGCATCTCAGGGTTCCATTTATCGAAATTTTAGAAGTGGTCGCTTGTTGTCAGGACGGGTGTCGGCCATTGGACTTCAGAATATCCCCAGCTATGTTGATAGAATTTATTCGTGTTAGCAAAGTTTGATTTCTTCGTGTTGACGGAATATGGAGTCCTGATGAGGACAATTTACGCCTATGTTGATAGGATTTCTCCGTGTTGACGAAATATGGAGTCCTGTGGAGGACCAAGATTACTCTCCCCGTGATGACGGAATATGGAGTCCTGATGAGGACGAGTTCTCTCCGTGTTGACGGAATATGGAGTCCTGATAAGGACAATTTACGTCTATGATAATAGGATTTATTCGTGATGACGAATTATTTCTCCGTATTGACGGAATATGGAGTCCTGATGAGGATAATTTAGGCCTATGATGATAGGATTTATTCGTATTGACAAATTACTTCTCCATGATGATGGAATATGGAGTCCTGTTGAGGATGAAGTTTGATTTCTCCAGGTTAACGGAATATGGGGTCCTGATGAGGACAATTGATGCCTATGTTGATGGGATTTTCTGTGTTAACGGAATAGGGAGTCTTGGTGAGGACAATTTATGATTATGTGGATAGGATTTCCTCGTGTTGACGAGACGTGAGTTCTGACGTGGACAAGTTATTTCTATGTTGATGGGAGTTCCTCGTGTTAATAAGACGTAAATAAGACTTTATTGCCTATGCTAATAGGATCTCCTTGTGTTGACAAGATGCGGATAGCCCATCCCGCGACAAGTTTTATTTCTCCATGATGATGGAATATGGAGTCCTGCTGAGGACAAGTTTGAAAAGTACTGATGAGGGCAAGTTGTATTCCTATGATGATAGGATTTCCTCGTGATGACGAATTTATGGCTTTTCGTGTTGACGAAATTTGAGGGCAATTATGGATAAGCTCTTCCTGTGATGATGGGATCTTTACTCGTGTGAATGAATTTGTTTCTCTTCTTGTGTTGACAAGGTTAGTCCAGTGGCGGGCATAGGTGTTTGTTTTGCAAAGATAGTTCAGTACCTGTGGTGCTACACGGGTGGTGGGAGTCAAAATCAGAGCTATTCTCCGACGAACGATCAGGTTCACTCGACGGATGTCGCCCTCCCAAGCATTGGCGCAGTTTATTTCTGCGGTTGGCAAATTTCAGGGTTCTTTGGTATTCAACTGTCTCGTACCTCGAATGTTTGAAGGCCGTCCGCTCTTCACCCAGTCGGGTCCAAGCCGCTTGAATAGGGGCAGCTGTTGCACCCTAAAATTTGACCAACTCATTTCACTTGATTTGTGTTTTCAATTGCATTATTATCTGCATAATAGATCATGTCCATAGTTCAATCATTTGCATAGCATGGCATAAGCAAGTCATCCAGCAAGGGGATCAAGTGCCATTATTCTCTAAAGAGTCACATCAAAAGGGGTTTTATTCAAGCCTAAGTCTATTCAAGTCACCAGGAAAGGAAGTGAAGCTTTGAGAGGTTAGAAGGTCAAATAGTGGATTCCTCTCCTATCTAGGGGTGTGTTTGAGGATCATCAATGAGACATGAGCTATGAACTGAGGGTATGGAATGTGTACTAGCATCATGGAGGGCTTAGAGGGTCATTTTGAAGATGATCCAAGTCATTGGTGTGATTACAAGAGCTACAGTTGAATGCAGTCAACTAGGGTTTCATCTGGGTCAACCCTAGGTCAACCCTAGGTCAACTGAGTGATTGAAGAGAATCAAGGCTTAGTGGGAGGATGTGGGATTCATGGATTGATGTGTGGATACAAGTGTGGTGTTGTGCTGAGGAGAAATCAAGAGGAATCAAGAAGAAGAGGAGTTACTAAATTAGGGTTTCAGTGTAAAAACCCTAATTTAGGCTTAACTTCCAAGCCAGATAAGTCAAAATGCAAGTTTCAAATGGATCCTTGGCCAACATGAAATTTGTAGATATTCTCAATACCTTTAATTTGAGTACTATAAGTCTTCAAGGATATTTATTGAATTCAAGTTATGGTTCTTGCAAGTTAGAGGTCATCAGAGGACATTGAAATTTATCTGTGAAAGTCACTTGACTTCCAAGCAACTTTTTCCCATCAAGGAGTTTTAAAATGGATTCTTGGCCAACATAAAAGTTGTAGATCTTGATCTTAGCTTTAATTTGAGTACTAGAAGTCCTCAATAGGAGTTGTAGAGCTCAAGTTATGGTCTTGGCAACTCAGGGGTATTTTGGGAAAGTTGAGTTATAAGTCATTTCTCAACATAGGTCAATATCTCCATCTTCCACTCTTCAAATGAAATTTTTCCCAACATGATATGTGTTCCAAATGGAATTTTTAGGCTAGACAAGAGGTAATGGTGAGCTAGAATGGATTGTAGTCCAAAATGCCCAAAAATGGCTTGAATATGGAAGAATTTCAAATGGATTCATGGAGGGAAAATGCAATTTTCAAGTTATGAGTCCAAAATGCATCATCCAAATACTCAAATTGATTGGAAAACCTCTTTTAGAGACAATGGAATTAACACTTTTTTGAGTAGAGGTCAGAATGATGGACTTGCTTTGTAAACTTCTTACTTGAATTACAAGTCACATAAGCAAAATCCAACACAAGCCAATTCAAGCTAAGCCAGCCATCCAAACACATTTACCATGACTTGTATGATTGAAAGGGAGAGATTTCAGCTAACTGAAGCAAGGGGATACACGACTGTACCATTGAATTTTCACTTCCATGACAGAAAATGGATCTCCTGATTTAGGCCTCTAGAGTGGATCAGAAGCCCATGAATATGTTCTATAAATGGTTTAGAGTGAGTGCAGATAGAGGAGGTTGGTGATTTCGTGCTGTGGAGAGAGAGCCATAATTGAATTTTGCAAGAGGAGTTCAAAATCAATTTTGGAGTTGGAGAAGAATTCGAGCCAAATTGAAGATTGGAGAGTGTTCCTAGTGCTTCATTGAAGGTGTTTGCATCAATTTGAAGCTTGTTTCGTGCCTCAAAGACCTTCTGTGGATCTCATCCTTGCAGGTATGTAGCTTTTCTATTATACACTATTCTAGGCTGAATTAGATAGAAATCTCCATGTGGTTAGGATCTAGGATAATTAGAGAACGATTCTGGAGAGTTTGGTGGTAATTGGTGATGTTGGATCATGGAGTGCAAATTCTGTTAAGAGTTGGTTATGGTGATCTTGGATGAATTAATCATGTTTGGATAATGGAAAGTAATCAGTGTAACATGAGGATTCGATCCATAGCTTTAGATTCAAGATTGGTGTTGATCAAGAATTGTGTGTATTCTGAAATTCTCTTCGTGTTTTAAGATAGACTGAGATTTAAGGGATTCTGAGGTTGGCATGGTGATCTACGTGGAAAATCGAGCAGGATGATGTAGGGGTTTGTTATGTTTGATGACCTGTGTGGAGGTGCTCACCGAAGAAGACGGTCGTTTCCACCGTGAACCACCGCCTGAGAGATTGCTAGGTCACCTGAGGTATTTGGGGACGATGAACAAGGACCATTAGATTGCCCTAGGACTTTGACTTAGAGAAGGATCGTGTGGCTGGGATTTGATTTCATTTTGTGAAGGGTGAATTCTGAGCATGAAACGAAGCATTTCATTAAAACGCTAACCATGGGCTTTGGTTCAAATGATATTCCCACCTCCATCTGAGAGGCCCATCCAGATTGCACGTGTTTTGGGTGCTATTTGCACCGAATGTTTGTTTTTTTTTATTTTCATTTTCTGATTACAAGCATGGGCCTGGCGCGTATTGATTTCCACACCCCCAGTTGGGCCCAGTCTGGTGATTTAACTTGGATTATTTGCTATTTGTCACGCCATTTTATCATTTTTGTTTTATTTTCTTTTATTTTCACATTTTTATATAGCTTAGGATTAAATTCATATAAATAGAAAAATAATCATTTTGATATGGGTATTTTTGCTACATTTTAATAATTGTCTGAAGAAAATTGTAAAAAAATAAAAATATCATTTTAAGCATTTCTCTATTTTTGGTGATTTTTACATTTAATTGCATTTTATTTTCATTTTGGTTGTACATATCATTTGGTGAATTTTGTTTAGCCATTTAAATTCATATTTTGATTCCATTATTTTTGTGGTAGTTAAATTAGAAGATTAAGTTCCCCCTGGATTTATTTCATATTTTGTGGATTAATTTTGATTAGTTTTGATTAGAGAACACTAGGGTGATAGTTTTAGGGTTCAAACTCCACGTAGGTGCATTACAACATTTTATTTTGGGGTTTTTAGCATGAATTAGGTTATGGGATATATAGGGTATGTAGGGTAGATATAGAAATCCCCTTAGAATAAAATCTTAGAATTTTAAATGCTATTTTGCTATTTTCAGTATATTTTGCAAATAGAGAGTTTTGTTTGGTGTTCCCACTTGGGGTTTGTGTTTGTCTGTTTGGGTGTCTGGGCTTTTATTTTGGGGTGTGGGCTTGGTTTGGGCTTGTGGAAGCATGAAGGCATCAATGGAGAAGATTGAATACAAGGATCAAGGTTGATGCATGAGGATTGCTTGGATTGAAGTTGTTGATTGAAGACTTAGGAGAAATAGGATAAAATAGGAAGAGCTTAGAATAAACAAATTCTTCTGTCAAACATAGAGTGCATTGTTTGCTTCTATCCTATCCAATGACATAAAGTCCTCCTTGGGAAGCTCCATCTCTCCTTAGGAGGTATGAGTGGTATGCCCAAGTGAGTAGAACTTTGAGGATACCTTTCATTTGCAATGTTAAAATCTTAGTGATTTCCTTTGGTTGTCATTGAGTTTCTTAACATTATAACCTGATCTTGTTGAATGATTCTCCTTTGGAGATGCTTGTGAAAGCTTGGTAAAGAGAAAGTTGAAGCTGATTGAAATATAATTTTGAGCTTGAAGAAGCTGGTTGCTTGTTGAAGCTAGGGTTTTACTGCTTGTTGAAGGTGAAGTCAGGGGCTTGTTGAAGCTGGTTACTGGTTGGGGTTTGAGCTTGCTTAAGCTGGGAGCTTGTTGAAAGTTGGTGTCCATTGAAGAGTGAAATTTTAGTGAATCTTGAGGGGATAAGAGCATTCATGAAGATGAAGGTTGTTGCTGTCAACTTTTTGCTGGTAAATCAACTGTTGCTGTCAGAGCTATTGCTTGTGCTGTTTGATGTAGGAGTTTGGTGCTGTTGTTTGGGCTGCCTCCTCTGCTGTGGGGTTTTATTTTCTTTGTTGTATTGTTGGTTAATCTTCCCCTTAGGTTTAAAGTGAAGCTGTTCACTTTGCCTATTATTTCCTGCTGCATTCATGCATTTTACTGCTTTACTGTATGTATCTGTTTCTTTTGCCGTTTATCCCCTAGGATCTCTGTTTCTCTCTGCGCAAGAGATAAATATGATAGACATTAGGTGTTAACCCATGCATGATAACATTAGGGTAGTTTTGATTCCCTTTCAACCCTAGGATTTTTTAGAGTTCTTTCTCTTCTATCTCAAAATCATTCAAAACACTGTAATAAGATTTCAAACATCAATAAAAGACAGTTTTTGCGTAAAAGACTGAAAACCAATCAAAGTGTCATTTTTGTCCGCTTGGACCCGTAATCAGGAGAAAACCTTTTTCAGAAGGATAAAAGATAAACAGACAAATTTGTATCTTCCGTGGCCTAAACTACATTTTCTCTGATCTTTCATGTTGTATGAAAGTACGTAGGCATAGGATGTGATATCCTAGCGAGCAACCTTCCCCTCCTTTCCCGTAGGTAGGCGAACTACGTTGACTCTGATTTCTCGTTCCAGACGGGAATACGTAGGCATAAAGTGCGATACTTTGCCGAGTCATTTCATTTTCTTTTCTGTTAACCCCAGACCTGTAGAATAGATAGAATAACAGTCCATACTAGAAAACAAGCGTGGATCCCGTCGAGTACGACGGACGTGAGGGGTGCTAATACCTTCCCCTTGTGTAATCGACTCCCGAATCCAGGATTTGGTTGCGATGACCATTCCTTTTCCGTCTTTGCGGTAGGTTTACTTCGAGCGTTTCCTTTCCCTCCGTTGGGATAAATAACGCATGGTGGCGACTCTTCTGTTCAGACGGCGCCGATTTTCGCAGTAGCGACAGTCCGTATCAGATTACTGCACGAGTTGGTGTTGTGGCTTATCGTGTGGCGTTGCCTCCGAATCTTTCGAATTTGCATGATGTATTCCATGTTTCGCAACTTCAGAAGTATGTTTCGGATCCATCACATGTTATTCCTATGGACGAGGTTGAAGTGAGAGATAACCTTACGGTTGAAGCTTTGCCGATTAAGATTTTGGACCGTGAAGTTAAGAAGCTAAGAGGCAAGGATATTGCGCTTGTGAAAGTAGAGTGGAGAGGTGCTTCGGAAGGCAATATGACTTGGGAACTAGAGAGTGGGATGCGAGAGTCGTATCCGGAGTTGTTTGAATCAGGTAATATTTTCAAGGACGAAAATTTCTAAAGTGAGGGAGAGTTGTAACGCCCTGATTCTGATTTCCCATTTTTGTTGAGTCTTTTATTTTATTTGGGTGATTATTATTTTATTTGTGGAATTGATTTATTAATATGCTATGTTTGCATATTGTGTTATTTTATCGTTTTCGAGAGTTTTTCAGGGAAATTAAGTTGGAAGGTATTTTAGATATTTCTTAATTATTGATAAGTTAGAAATTTTGTGAGAAAATGGATTAGTAGATATTTTGTGAGATAGTAATAGAAAGAATGAGAAATAAAATGATATAAGAGAGAAAGAGGAGAGAAAAGAAAAGGGAAAGAAGAAAAGGGAGAGAAAGAAAGAGGAAGAAGAGAAAAGAGGAGAAAAAGAGGAAAAGCTTGGAAATCGTCAAAACAACTTCTAGGAATCGATTTAATCGGGTAAGGGTGTGAAATCTTATTATCTTATCAATGTATATCGTTATGTATGTGTGTGTTGGATTGTTTTGGGTGTTTTTCTACATTTTCCATTTTAGGTAGAAAGTGGTAGAATCGATAGAAACCGATGTTTTCACGGTTAGAACTTGGAGTAAATTGCGTAGTTTAGTCGAGGATTGTTAGACCGAGACTATTGAAACCGGTTTGTTTGGAATCGGGTGATTTGGTTACTTTTTGACATTTTTGGAGAAGAGAGGGTTTGTGTATCGCAGCATTCGCTAGGCGAGTCTCTAGCGAGCGAGGTAGCGAGTTGTTCGCTAGGCGAGCACCTAGCGAGCAAGTAGCAAACGTTCCCAGACTTGGACAGAACCAAAAAGACCGTCATTTGCTATGGCGAGGGAAGTAGCGAAGAGCTTGCTAGGCGAGGCACCAGCGAACCAGTAGCGAACACTTCCAGTAGCATAATGTCAGCCTTCGCTAGCATGTTCGCTAGGCGAGCCAGTAGCGAATGTTCGCTATGTCTTCGCTAAGCGAGCAGTGTAGCGAGCGTGACAGAACAACATTTTATTTTTGTTTCAATCCAATATTGATTCTTTAATGTGTGGCTTGTGTGCTGTTATATGATATGATGTGGGTAGTCGTATGGCGTGAATCCTATATTGTGGAATATTTATTGTGAATTATGGCCTTTTGGCAAATATATGCATTGTTTGAATTGAATGTGAATGCATGATAAATGTGATAGAATTCATTGTTGTTGGTGTAATTGAATGTGAATGTGTATGGATTGTATGTGATTGAATGAGGTGAATGCATGAATATATATATATATATATATATATATATATATATATATATATATATATATATATATATATATATATATATATATATATATATATATATATATATATATATATATATATATATATATATATATATATATATATATATATATATATATATATATATATATATATATATATATATATATATATATATATATATATATATATATATATATATATATATATATATATATATATATATAT